>JAQGAH010000272.1:0-52950 GCA_034696885.1 Lepidocyrtus paradoxus | reverse complement strand
TAAATGGTAGAAACTCTAATAAATAAATAAATAAATATTATTGCTAATAAAAATCGTTTTAATGCCTTAATGAGCCTTTTCAGTTAATGTGCTGATAATAAACGATTACGCTGATGATTCGATCATTTCCCTTTTCTGTCAGGCACATGCCGACAGCATTTAATTTTTACTACCCCAGTCTTTTTTACATACAGCCTTGTATTATTACATCATCTATGCTTGCGTAATAGGTATATGAAAAGTGAGCTGGTGGATATAAAGATATAAATAAAGCAATGGTATAATAATATAATGAGGCAATCACGAATTATACTCCACTCCACTGCCTAAACTTTTAAAAGAGCCCTAGTCATTGCCCATGTAAAAAGGAAAGTAAGGTATTTGATCGGAAAGATTTTCCACATGTGATCACGGTGATTATGATTACTTTTCATGTCTTGCCGACTTACTCATTTTTTAGCTTCGGCTCACTTTCTGTATTCTACTTCAATAAGATGCCTCAGTCTTTCTTCTTTTTTTTGTACCGTCAAAGATTAATATCATCTTCCCTGGCTCTGGAATATCAAAGCTTTCATATCCCTATAATATGCTACGTATATAAAGCTGATAGAGACACTGAACTTGATGAACTGCTCATTCATCTTTATTTATGGTATACTTGATTGTGATGACATGATGAGAATGGAGACAAGAAGGAACTCGAAAATATCATCATGTAATTAATGATTGTTTCCGATGATAATTATTGCTAACAAGCTGATTCCATTACTGTATCCATCCGCACGAAGCAAATATCTGAAGCTGTCAAAAATATCTTCTCATATCAAGGAGAGAAGTTATTAATTGCTTTCTTTTACGCTCCGAAGAAAAAATGAGTCAGCGCAATACAATCGATTTGTACTTGGATCTTGGAGCAATAATATTCATAGGCATAAAAATAAAAATTGTTGCATGCAGCTGTACAAGTTGCTGAGAGGACCGTGAGTGAAGAAAGAAAATTGAAAATTCCTTTGTTTCTCCTTCTCATCTTGGGTTTGTTGCTCGTTGAAAGGAGTTAATTAAGACAACACAGCCCTCAATCTTAAGAAAAACAATTAATGCCTCGATGAGAAAAGTTGGAGGTCTTTAGCATCAATAGCGGCAGGTTCAACAGTTCAACCACTCACAAGACCAAATTACGTTCGTTGCATTATGCACAATGTGCACTGCTATCACAAAGATCTGTCAACACCATCGCGTTCACGAAGCAATTAAATCGCATTTTTGGCATAACTTCGTAGCTCTGCTGATCCCAGAGATTATTTTACAATACTTTTTAATGTAATGATAATAAGAAAATTCTTCTCATTTTCACACGTTATGGTGGATAGATTTGAGCAAAGTCAAATCTAGCATTTCAAGGTTATACCCTTCATATCATTGCCTAAATAGCATTAATAGTGTAGGCTCTGTTTACCTTCATTAATATTTATGAAACTTATTTAATTTCATCAATGTTGACTATGATTTATGATGATAAATGGCTAGAAAAGTTTTTTACTTCTTCGGATGCAAGCCAACCTGTGTTTTCGCACTGTCTCCTTGTCTTCGCAGACCGTGTTGTGGGCTGTCAGTGCTGGCCATTTTATATGCAGTTTATAAAATAATTTATAAGCAATGGAATTATTACGATGCTGATGATAGTACAGTCATTTTTCAAAAGCCTAAATAACTACATTTATGGAGAAGAGATCAATGACAAAATTGACAAGACAAAAGAGAGAAAGGAATAATGATGGCAGTTAAATGTCGATGAAGAGAGATCGCATATTGACTTGTGTTGTGTACGGTCGCTTCAGTCTCATCGTTCATCGATAATGTATACCAATTTCAAACATGTTGGAAAGTACTTTGTACTGCAAGTATTTTTAAAAGTTTTAAATGCCTTGTACATCTGCATTAGTCATCCATCGGCATGGTATGAGTAGTCATTGTGTGAGTGAGTAACATTTTTAATGTCAATTAACTTCGCGTTATAGTCAATCCAAAATGCTTATCAGACTGGGTAGAACATCTTAACTTTTACATACGACATGTGATATGGTCAGGTACATTTTTTTAATGACTGTCCCCTCTCGGCCCTCTTGACACTACGACAGAAAAACATCATATCATATCAGCAACTGCAAGAACACCGCTCAATTTAGATTTAAAAAAAACTTTATCCGTATGAGCGACTGTTTCACTCACAAAGACTGACTAACCAATGAACCTGTCAGCCACTGTAACATTCAGCAAAGGAAAAGTGGTCATATCATTTCCCTTCCCTCAAAAAAAAATAACTCTGGCTAGTTTCATGATCATTTCTGGTGTTAACCTGCATACGCAATAGAAAGAGCCATGCGAGTTAGTAAGAAGGGAAAAGAAACGAGAAGATGTGAGGATGGATAAAAGAGGTAAACAAAAGCAAGAGGATTATTCATCTACTGTTACTTCTTCACAACCAACCCCACTTGGTCAATTTATCTGAACAAGCTCTAACGCAAGCTCCTTCGTAATTCTAATTTTCCTTTGTGTGTGGCTAGCTCGACTTCAACTCTGAGGCAAAAGGGGAAAAAACTGAGCCGAGTTGCATGCTCCATTGTATCCATTTCCCCATTGAGGATGAGTAAAGCAGGTAGGTAGTGAGCTAACACCAGGCAAAAGCAAACAATGAGCTCGTCTCCTCGATATCAAGAACCACTCAAAACAAATAACAATAATGGGTTTTACAAACGAGAAAATTGTGTGTGAAGCAGTGTGCGATGTATTACACTGGAACTAACATTTGTTCTGTGGAGTGAGCTAAGCTCATATCAACACACAGCATCAGGATAATCATCCATCCCTTTGAAGATTGAAAAAAACAGCCTCATCCAATTCCTCACCGTTCCTCTGTCAACTATCCAGTCTGAATGTATGTATGCTTGCGCCTTCCTGTAGCCAGTGAAGATATTAAAACTTTTTTGAAAAAGCTGTCTGCTCCTGAACAGAATGAGTATGCTATACACATAATCACTCCACTTGCATTTCTTACTTGAGAAGATGATGATGATGATGCGTTCAACACACAAACCCCATATGAAAAAAGGTTGCCACAAAATTGGCTGAAGGAGGAGGACCTTTGTAACCTGATCAAGGCGGAGTGAGTCGATTAGGGAGACTCCGCCTGGCATCCTATGCAAGCTTATACTTTTTATAATTTTCCCTTCCTCCTTCGCCAACGCTATCCTTACTTGCCTGTTGTTACGTGAGCTTGTGAGGCACGACAGTGAGCTCTTTTTGAATAGGGGAGCTCGCAGAGTTGCCTGCATGCCCATACCGTAAAAGCCTCTCTTCCTATATTAGAGATTCCATTCAGCTTCCCAAAAACCAACCCCTTCCCCGTTCCCTCGTGATAATCAATGCATTCATGCAAATAAAAAAGAGTGAATGGATATATATGTATATCGGTATCACACGCATACTTATATGGAGCTGGTGCTCCGAAATCACGTAACTCGCAGAGGAGAACTGAGAGAACTCTCATAATAAGCTCATTCTTCTCAACACGTTATTACCATTATTATTATAATCATCGTGACTTTGGATGGATGCAATATGCATGTACTTTTTCACACAATAATAATAACCATCATCATCATCATGATCATCGCAAGGATCACATTAAAAAGCAGGCAGAAGCGAGTCTTTCTGATTGTGTATGCGTACTGCGTCCTTTACACAGTCACTAAAGCACAGAGAGAACTAGTTGTGCCATTATTGCCATATTCGCTTTTTACAATGGGGAAGAAAAAAGCTCTGCTGTGAATTGAGCTTCTGCTCTTCCCATTAGTGCTACTCCTACCGACGATTTTTGGACAAACAAGCTTTTGGCATTTTAGATTATTATGAGCTTGATAATTATATCGTTTTGGATGCTCTGTTTGCCTGCCTCTTCTGCCTCTATGGGCTTAAGCGCTGTGGGTTCACGTTAGTCATCTTTTGCTCTGGCGCTCTGTTGCTGGGTTTGTGTCGGATTTGATTTCTTTCTTGGCACTTTAACCATTTCTCTCGTGTAGCTCCATATCATAACAGCGCTTATTCCCCTTTCATCTGATATGGTGTCTCGCCCACCTTTTTGCCACTTCTTTCCATTAGCGCTATTATAGCTTGGAAGGAGACTAAAACGCTTGCGTTCTTCCTTCTTCCTTCCTCTTATCCATTTTTTTATTACAATTATCCTTTCCCTTGCTATCATCATGTTCCCCCTCATATATTATTGCTTCTTCGCTACGTTCAAACTCATTAACTTTTCTTCTTCTCACTCATCTAATTAGTTATAGTTGTTTGCATTTTTCTGAAGGAATCTGGTTTTCCCTAATGATATTTGCCACATCGTATATTTCAGTTGGGAAATTATGCTGGTATTTTCTCGGTAGTGAGGATTTCAAATTTATTTTGAAGACTTGGCTCATTTATAAATAGCATTTCAATTTAAATGCAAATGATATGATATGCTCGGCTTCGTTTGGTGATAGTTAGTGCGATGGAGCTTTGCAGCTGCCAAAGATGCTTGTAATTTTTTGAATGTTATATGAAAGGATCTGCTGATGGATAAACAGGGTCAAAACAAGCTAGTTAGCTAAAAATTTCAAATACCTTTTGCTGGTGACTACTTCAGAGAAAAGTAAAATCCACTCTTAAAATAATAAATGGATTCTGGTTGAGCAGCGCTCACGGAACATGCAGATGTGGAAGGCAAATTACAAAAAAAGTTGAAGGTGAAAAGGGAAATTTTACAATTTCAAAATCAGCAATAAAAAATAATTGATCTTTTGGTTAGTTTACCCCAGCAGATGGGAACAAGTTAACTGGGCAGTGCTGTTTCCATGAAATGACAACACATTACAATGTAGTGTAGGTAGGTATACTTTACCTCCTGCGCCGAACCGCGAGTCACTATAATGGCTAATTTATTCATGTATATTTTTTCTTCGCAAATAAAATGATGTTTTAATGTGTTTCGTATCTTTTAGCCCTGACTAGCTTGTCCGCATCCTTAATAGACTCATTCACACCTCAATAAGTACATTAGAACAAGGCTGATATAGCTTGCGCGACAAACAGACAAGGAGAGAAATAATATCTAAAGTATACAATATGGTCATGATTATCTCACGCCAGTGTATAATGGGGCTTGGCACTTTTTTTTGGTGCTGGTTTCATATTACTGAAGGGAGAACAACTGGAAAACACGTATAATGGAACGAAATAAAAAACAAGCTGACACAAACACGGCACATAATAAGCATTTATGTACACATTATTTTCTTTGCTAAATTAGATGATGGAACTACTCACACGCACACCCATCACGAAAAAGACACACAGGCAGAAAGAATCCCCAAAAAATCTCTGCTTCAAAGCTGCTCTCTAATCATAATCGTAATCATCATCATCATCATTGTCAACGTTTGCGTAGTGCAGTACATATTAAAAAGGGGAAGACTCCATTTCCCTCTCCATTCTTCCATTATTATATGATTATCCGAACAATTCACTGGTGCTTATGTGATCCGTTTTTTTCAACGAGCTGACATGATATGATGATGGAAGTGGAATTGGTGTGAGATATTTCCCTAGGGGTGGTATTTAGGGTTGTATGAGAGCTTCAATCTTTATATAGGCAGAGACTAACATAAACACAGCCATGGTTTAGTAGAGAAAGGGACAAAACTTCTTTTTTTTGTGGATTTGTGGGGATGAGCCCTTTTTCCATTCAGGCGTATTAATTTTATCCCATTATCTCATTCATCATTTCTTTCACGCGCTTTTATTATTCCTTGTTAAATCGTTGCTCATATCGCCTTTTGATGTACTTATATGGACATGAATTTTTATCGTGAGTGTGACGGATGATGAGTGTGTTGGCCGGGTTTTATTATTCGTCCAAAAAGGAAGAATAAAAAGCTAACAGCCGTTGGAAATCAAGAGTGGAAAATGGAGCGTCAAGTTCAATAAAAAATTATTTTTCTAGATATGTACATTTAGGTGCATTTCAAAAAAATTCTTATAAAAATAAAATTGAATAATCATTGTAACAATCTCAGGCTGGAATACTGGGTCGTATCCTTTTGCATAGGAATAAGTAAGCACATGATTAAAATGATGTGGTGTGTAAGCTAAATTGTTACGTATAGCTTTCCTAAGGACAAAGGAGAAAAAATTAATGAGACAATCCCATTTTTCCAATTCTGACTACGTTGCATCTCTCAAAGTGCATCATTTAAAAAATATACATACAGAATGCATCCATCTTACTCTATTCCTTGTAGAATTAGTATTGGCTCTGGCTATGACTGGTCTATCCGCAGTTTTATATTGTTAGCCCAAGATATATAGAGGCAAAGGGGATAAAAGTTTTCGGATGCTCTTTAACGATAAGTGGCTGGTGTCGAGTGTTATATTAAAGGTGGCATGATTATTAGGTGATGATAGTGCTAAAAGAACCAGCGTCCCGGCCCAATTCCATCATTATGATTTTGTCTAATAAAACAGCGCTGCATACTTGAATATTAGATGAGGGTAAGTTATAGAGTGTATTATTATTTGTTACACACGTATCATCCAGTTATATTGGTTATGATTATTACGACGATTATTATTTGGGGAACTGCATTTATTTGATGTAGCCCCAATGGGACGGAGATAGGGAAGCGGACGACTCACACAGTCTGGTCCCAAATGGATTTATCAACTGAAGCAATCTACGAAACAAGCCAGCCTTGTTATTATTATTAAGTATCACCCGTCATCTTTGTCGTTATTACTGATATTACGAATCATAACTCATCCTTTTATTATATAATATACCTAACAATACAATATCATATTATTACTGCGCCATTTCTCTCGTCCCTTTCATGGGAGCTCGAATGGAGGAGTGAAACATGTAGGGAGTCATAATCGGATGGATGTTGGAAGACTAAAGTTAGTAAGTTTCTTAAAATAGTCAGCTCATTTTCCACGGATTGCACACTTTACTCTACTCTTGAGATCCAATAAAGTGAAAATTGCGAATTGTTTATGCTACTTAGGAAAAAATGATTTATCGTAACGTGACCAGATCAGTATCAACCGAGCCTTGTTAGGTAGCAGTAACAAACGGCATGTTAGTTTTAACAAGAAAATATATCAAAAGAAGGGGGAAAAGTCGAAATAGGTATCTGCTTATGCCTGTAGCAGTTCTAAAAAACTCTGCAGATTCTTGATTTTCTATGGTAGGTATAAACATATGTACTATCATGACAAATTCAAAGAATTCGTATTAAATAGATTTTTATAAACTGATCTTTTGTTTCAAGCATATTTTTCTTACATTTCCCCAGTCGCGTTTCAAGCAGTCATACGATCAGCCAATTTCCTTTATTTGCCGCAATTACATTTGATTGGAACGCACCAACCCACCAAGGACCAAACTAAATTCGATTCCTCCTTTATGGAGAAACAGAGACTTTTAAACAGCAGAGATTTTTATCTATACCTTTTGCCAGTAAATTATGCAATAGACTGATTGCTTGCTTCATTTCCTTCCTATTATGCCGATGTGGTGATGATCAGCAATCATCACCACCAACCACCACCACCATCCACTAACAGTATTTATTGATATTCTCGAAAGCTAAGAAAGAGTACAAAGAGTTAACAAGCGTACCTTCATGAAAATTATATTCAAAAATATTTAACCTTTCAAACCATTTAACACTTCATTTGCCCATGATTTACGAGCTGACAGCTAAAAAGCGTTTTGTAAAGTGTTGGTTTGTTAAGCCAAAAGAGCAACAATGAGGACTGTCTTGTCTCGTATTTCCCACAAACTACATTATCATCATTACGGTTGTATAGCAAAGCTCAAAGCTTTTTTGGCCAAGCTACATAACTGGGATGAATTGGGAATGACTTTTTTTGTTTACTATTACGAATATCATTAAATAACTCATCTATCTTGCCTGATTTTCATACAATTATCCTTTATTGCTTGTTCCTCTTGATTTTTAAATTCATGGGAGGAGGTTATTGGTGGGGGTTATTATTGTACAAGTGTAGATTAGCTGATCCTTTTGTCTTTATCCACTTTCCCGTTTTATGGCTAAAGAGATCTTATATAAATGCAAACAAGGAACTTAACACTCTTGTAATCGATTTTTCGGTTATTGACTGCTCCGTCCTGAGTGGAAAAGGGTGATAGTGGCATCTAAAAAAGGTAATATATTTCTCATTGTTATTACTATTATTATTACATGTTTACTCCTTTGCATAACCTTTTCCTTAGTTTCACTGTTATTGGTTGTGATTTGCTTAAAGGATTTCTTAAAAAGATGTACCGTTTTGTTTCGCTTCGCTCCTATTTTCCCCCCTGCTCAACCCAAAATCCAATCCTCCGGTGATAAGGAGAAGAAGAGCAAACAGGCATTGTTTGAACAACCGTTTCCCCATTACGCTCAAGTCAGTCAAATGGGAGATTCCCATTTTGAAAGGAAAAAAATTATCAAAGCCTCTCACCACAATCCATGAATTTTAACCAAAGAGATATGGTGATGAAGCTGAATGAGGTGTCAACAATAAAACCAATTGTTATTATTACGTAAATTTATGAGATTGCTTCGATAATTCCCTTCGTTTACTTTGAACCTAGAATGGTGTAATTTTTTCCGAGTGTGGTTTAGTCTATTTCGTACTTTACATAAAATAGACAGCACCAAACTCTCTTTTGGTTTTGAAAAAAATATCTTATTTCCTTTTATTCCTCTGGTTTTGAATGTAATTTCGTTTAATATGGGTATACCTACAAAATGAAAATGTAAGCATATGTAAAAGCCTTGATAGTTTGAAGTAAGTTGGTTTTATATGAGAAAAGATTTTGATCAGATTATTCTTCTTCTCATAAGCATACAAAGAAGAGTACGTATTCCGGTGAAATGCATATAAGATGTTTTAAGCGAAAGGGTGATTTTCTTGAATTCATGATGATGAGATACGATGAAAATTATATTTAACTAAAACGATCTTGACATTTGCCTGCTGCGTCGAGGGTGCTCAGAGGATAATCTTCATCTTGCCGTTATTTACGGGAAGCCATTTTTCCTTGAAGCCTTTACCTATCTTTTTATGGCAATCAACAACAGACAATATCTTGATTCTCATTTAGCTCATTAGATAAATAATCTATTGAAGCGAAACCTTAGCCGATAAGAGCGGCTACATAGTTATGATAATGATGAAAAAATGCAGGAGTTATTATAATACAAATGGTACATATTGTAGAAGAGGCTGAAGGAGAGGAGGAACTGGGGTCATTTGAAACTGACCAAAAACAAATTACCATTTTCCGTTATTCCTTTCCCTTTGAATTAATCTAGCTCAGGCCGTACCTCTCTGAGCGAGTGCACTTAGCTGCACAAGGCAGGTCATTATAAAGTCAAGCTTCATTAAGTTTAATTGTCAGTATTCGGTGAAGCATAGAGGAGCGCTAAGAGCTAAAAGTCATTATCCATTTAGGAACTTCCCTTCGTAGCTGTCCATATGCTATTGGAGTTGGCCAGCCAGTGGTCACTTCATCATTTTGATTTTTATCCTGATAGATTAGGGAGTGGGCTTCTCTTTCACTTGATTACAATGAAATGATATACCCTAATCAAGTCGGTTGATATTCATCGTCATTCAAATCATGAAAAGTTTGGATGGTCTTTGATGTAAAAGGATCGAGTGTGAGATGCATTTGAGAATGGTATCTTTTGGGATGCTTTTCAAAGGAAACGTGTTGATCTAAATATAAAAATGGTGGTTTTCTCCAAACCTCCCATGCTTTTTCTTGGAGATCAGGTTGGTTAAATCCAAGTTTTGTATTCATCATCCTGTCTACAACATCTGTAAGGAACAAATGGCTGTTCATTGATTCGCCATATTTCTGCACCCAAAAATACATGATGTTAACAAAGTATGTTTATGTGAGAAAAATACTAAAAAAATAATCATTAGAGATAGCTAAAAAATACGCGAATTAAAAAAGCAACTTTATTTTGACAAAGTCCTTTATTGTTGGATATTTGAAGTTTCAAAGTTTCCTGCATGACAATCGTTGTCTTTTTGAGTTAATCATTAGCGACAAACTCGACCATAAAAGGGGCAATCAAGGGCAGTTGCAGACTGGCAAGACACGAAGAAAAGATAAAAATGGAAACATGGACAGACAAACAAATACAATGTCATCACCGACGAGTTGAACTACTAGGCTTGCATATGTTGCTTACTGTAACATGGAATATTTTTATGCATCGTGTGTTATTCAATTTTCTCAGCTTGACAGTGAATATATGCGTTAGATGAACATTTGAAAATATAAGAATGAAAAAAGTTAGGTACGAGCAGAAAATTCAATGAAACATGGGACGGTCAACTAACTAACTCGGTAGTCAGGAACATCACAAATTCAGTTTTTCTTCATTTTTCATTGAAAAGTGAGGTTACTTAATGCAAAAGCAGTATTTTACATCCTACTTCATAACCTTTGAACTCTCATAACATGCCCAATTCATGGCTACCGAACATAAATAATATAATATGACACAGCAAAATTAACTTTCAGCCTTTTCTCAGACGCAGTCGACGATGGTGCTTTTTTCAGACATATATATGTAGGTACCTGTGAACTGATCTGAAAGAATTCGTTTTCAATCAGCTCATCATTTCATCATTTGTCATACGGGGTAAATGATAATTGTGAATAATGAGTTGCTCACCGTTTGAACAATGAGTTGAGAATGACATGAACAAGCTAAGGACTAAGGACAGGGATCATCACTTTTGTGAAAAAAGGTCACAAAGTTGAATTAGACAGAACTTATTTATTACATTTTTTTGAAAATCAGGTAGCTCGTCCTAGGGAGCCAGACGAAAACACTGTGGACGACTTACAGAACCAGAAGCGAAGAAAAGGGAAAAGGCAGCACTTTTTCGAGAAAAAGTCTGCGGGAGGCATTCTCGTTTTTGGAGACGGGTATACGTACATATTGACGAATGCAATCATTTTTCATCTTGATATGATTGTGATAGTTTTACCCCAATGAGCAGACTGCCAAGCAACTTTTGTTTTTCCCTAAACTTCTCACTAATTCATATTAAGGATTTCGACACACCTTGTCGAAATGACTTGTAAACGTCATCCAACTCCTTAAGCATGTACACCAGATTATATTTACATAAATAATGTAATTTCAGCGCAAGCTTTTCAATTTAATTAAAATCAATAAACAGAAAATATCCCTCTAATGGAGTTGTCAGTCATGCAGGATTTATGCCTAGATACAACTGAACACGCCTTCTTTCCCTCTCATCTGGCTCCTCAGAAATCAATAGATCCACACATAAATATTTCATGATCACATCTTCATCACTTTCAACCTTTCGCTACTGTGCTGTGCATTGTGCTGTCTTTCATCATCAGCATGATACAATTTATGATTTGCGAAAAATTATCATCATCAAGACCGAATCTCAGCCACACACGACATGCACCATGTGAGGAGTAACCCGTTGCCCTTGATGAGTTATGATCAAGTTGAGACTTTACATTACTCAGGGGATTTCAGCGAATAAAAAGAGATCATGTCATCATCTTCCTCTCCATCCTACCAAACATATAACATGCGTTGGTTAACATTCAGCTTGTCAAAACAGTCAACATTAGTATCAACACCAGGGAAAAATGTAATAGAGCCAGAGAAAAAATCCTAAATTAGAGTAGTATTGGATTAGCATTTTTTAACCATGTGCATAGCATTATTAGACAGTTTGAGTAAACAAACTAGCGACGATGATAGTCAATCGCAAGTCGAGATAAGCAGGAATCAAGTTACCACTTTACAACCCTTTGCATGTTCCATTTGTCGTTGTTTGCATTTTGCTTGGTCTATAGAAAGCTATGTTTATGTATGTACGAGTGTATGTAATAGGCTTTGCTGATTTGCTGATCTTACTGATTCTACTTTATGATATCATGTTGCAAAATGCAAATCTTTTTATTTATTAGATATTTTTATGACCGGTGATGATGAGGCTAACCAGCCACGGCCCTTTTTGAGAAGAGGAGGATAAAAATATGATCTGATATGATTTAATGGGCTGAAAATAATCTGACGTGCCATTTAGGTATCTATAAAGATCGCTAAACGTTTCTGGTGTTCGTTTGATTTGCATTTGCGAAAAGGATCTTGCAAACAAAAGTAGTTTGTGATGTCATAACATTGAAAGCCTACAAAAGTGCTACGTATGTGGGTTTTGAAGGTGCTAAAAATTGAAAAAAATATACCATGCATACAGAAAAGCTAGAGTACATTAAGACTATTAGATTTTAACTTTGCATAGGGGAATATTTTAGCCTTCTATAGTCTCACAGTCGCAGTGCCAATTTGTTTGAAAATTAATTGTTAATTGAAAATAAATCGGACCAAGTACCTAAACAATTAAAACAAAATGTCTTTGTCAAGTTGACTATGCAAATAATTCCCATTATTATCAACCCACAATAGCTATTTGGCGCTTGGTCCTCCCGTATATTGCACCAATTAACTCCAAGGATGTCAACAAAATCATTTTTCCAATTAGTATTTATCTTGACTATTTTGCTAGAATAGCAATCTTATTAACTCCAACTATTCAAAAAGCATTTATGATTAAAAACCAATTATAAATCCAGCAACAATCAATCAGTATTGCTTCCTCATTTGCTACTACGCACGAGGCACGACCATGTAATTATTCTAATACTTTGTAATTGCCAATTTTTATTATTAATATATTGCATATTGACCATTTTTTTCTGACAAGACGCTGATTCTGTCTTGACAGGAGATAATCAGCACGCATCCATCCCTATTATGTCAGATAGGAGCGTCTAGGTGTTCAGAACAGCCAGTCATTCCGCTGACAAATTGTTTATTTATTATAATGCCTCTTTGGGGATGGACAGGGAAAAATAATAATTTTTATAAACTGCTCAACACTGATTAACTCCTATCCCATCTAGCTGTACAAGGATCAAGAATTAGCAATCAGTCGTCTCCTGATTATATACGTTTTTAAAGTGAGGCAAATTGCTCGTGCAAATAAATCATGTCAGCTAACTCTGATAACGAGCGTTTTGAAATAAGCTGAGAGTATAGAGGTAGGTAACTGCACGTAGCACAGTTAAAAATTCAGCGTTATCATTACACTGCCAATTTAATTTGCATCATAATAGGGACAGTGAATAAAGGAATCATACCACCATCACAGATAGCTTTATCTAATTATTTTTTTCTTGAGTTCATGAATCAAAATTAATCATAATGGGAATCATGAAAATTAATAAAGTGCGTCTAAATACATTAGTCTGAGGAAACACATAAAAGTAATATAATAATGGGAATGACTCTAATGTAATGAATGTGTAAATATAACTTCAATTCACAGCAGACATTAAATGAAAATGAAGTCCACCTACTTGCCTCACTTATCATCATCATAACTTTTCATTTTTCATTAAAATTCATTATCATATACGGGGCGAGGGAGAAAAAATGCTGATGCAGAAAACACCATCTACGTACATATAATATTATACGATGTGATAGAATGATGATTCTGCTGATGTCTGTTGCTTGTTATGAGTGGAAACATGATTTTAATTAATTAGTACACGCTTCCCGATCACCGCTCGTCTTAAGCGCTTGCTCACTGCTCAGCATAATAAAAAAAAACCTTTCCTGCCCTTTTTACTATCTAAGCTCATATTTGAGACATATAAAGTAGCTAAGTAAGTACAAATGTAATATAAAAACAGGCAATAAATTCTGCCCGTGTAAAAATAAAACTTTCATGCACCTATTTTACCTCTTTTTCTTAATGGTTTTTAGGTAAAAATAGCATTATGCCATAGCCATGCGATGCCCTTTACCAATGAAGTAAAATTGGTAAAATGTACGTATGTTACATACCTCATTTCATTAAGTCAGTTATGTATAATGTATAATGGCTCATATAGAATGAATTATACAATATTGATACCGGGTGATCGTGAAAAGTTTAGCAGTAAATTAATTATGGAGAAATGCTAAAGCTTTAAGTACGGTTATAGATTATGTGGAGTTTCCTCCTCCTCCACGACTCACTTCCTCAATTAATATCAGAAGGGGAAAATAAATAATTTTGGCATTCGGGAAATATAGAGGATAGCGGAGTGAATCTGACTGAAATGGAACATAAATTTCCTTAAAGAAATGATAATGACTGCATCATTATTACCCATTCTTTGGGATAAGTGCCCGTGAATAAAGGATATGTAATCCCTATATGTCCATTAACAATGTTGAGCTCAGCTCTGTAATATCCTCTTCCTAATTATTACACAGATAAAATATGATATGCCGGACATTATTCTTTTGAAATTATGCTTAGCGAGTGAAACCTGCAAAAATGAATAAATAACAGGGGGGCTCCACTTCTTGCGTGAATTTGCACCTACCACATTACCTCTCTAGTTTATTGCATCATGGTGGTGCTGGCAGTAAAATGTAAAGTATGAGCAGATTAGATAATGATATTATGAGAGAAGAGCTTAATGCCTGCACATTTTCAGGGAAAAAGCAAATATTTTTCTTTTCATATTCCATGCCAAATCCTTGCAGATCCATCTAACACTGCCGCTCCGAAAATTGTTGATTCACAACTCGTTCCCCTGCTACTAATGAGGTGAGTTGGTGTAATTTATTATGTTTTATCAACAGGCTCCATCGGAAAAAATATAGGGAAAACGTCATAAAAAGGAGAAAAACCTGTAATAAATATCATAAACATGTTGGTACGTGAAATCCTACTATCAAATGGAGCATTTTGCCCGAGAATTTTAAACTGTAGCAGAGTGCACAAAAGTATATTATTACTCGCAAGGAGGTTATCAATATTCTTCATTTTCCCTCCCTGCCAATATGTAATGTGGAAAACCTTTTAGTTGTTTTCGCGAAAAAATTACTCACTTTCCCGTCTCCATCATAAAAGTTAATATTTTACTTTAATATTTTATAGTTCTACCCTCATCCATGCCATTGTAAGTAATTGGTCTACACGTACTTACTTCTTAGAAATTTTCCTGGTGGTGAGCATATTTGAGATGGAGCTTGAGTTGTTAGCATATGATTATCTCATTGCTATCTCTCTACCTGACAAATCAGTGCTTTCCCTTCTCCAATATTAGCTTATTTATTTCATCACACCAATCAGTATCCACAGTTCTAAATACACCACTTTTGGCAAGGATTTTGGCATTGGGGATACTGATGGCAGTAAATAATCTTCGGCAGTCTTGTTAATTTTCACAGAGCTCATTCTCATCCTCCGTCTAGCATGGCTATGAAATTTTACGAGCAATAACAATTTATGATAATAATATATGGATTGGCACTCTTTTCTCAGCGACAACGAACCCAACTGATTTGACAATAATACGTATATGCTCTATCGGAACCCCCCATGTAATTATGTACGTGGATAGTTCTTCCTATTCATTTCAGATTTTGCCCGGAGGAGGAGGAGTGGAAAGCTATACGATGTGTAATTATTTGCTTTCTTTACATTCAGAATGAAAACAGAAAACAAATCATGAAGGTGGAGCAGATCCTGGATTAGGATTTTGAGAAGAAAAAAAATTAAAAAACTCTTCTAAGGAATATATACACGAATATAATATGCCCATGTCTAAACAAATTTGACAGGCTATATGTACTGTGTTGGCAATAAGGATAATTACATCCTTTCCTCACTTTATTACAGCAATTATCATCGCCCTCGCCCCCCGTCAGCTCCTGCAAAAATACGCTTTTTCGCTGTATTAGCGATTCTCTGCTCGGTAGATCCTTGCTATTACTTAAATATTCCTTTGCATGAAGATTAGAATCCAATTGGGATGGATATTTTCTTTCAGAGAAAGTTAAAAAGTGGAAAAAAGTTGAGATATTTTTTTTGCTTAGGAAAAATAATTATGGTCATGCCGTAGATACTTAATCAGCAAGTGAGGAGGGCTTTCTTTTCGTACTTTGCCGTCCTGGAGCCCAGTCCATGCATTCCTGTGCTGTTGCTAGAACATGAAAAAAAGTCATTTTTTCTCCGGCTTCAAAATGTTGTCGTTTGTTTTCAGTAGCTAATACATGTTTAGTAATGGTGGTGGTGGTGGGTAGCATCATCCATGAGACGATTGTTCTCTATGTTTGGCTGATGGTGGTAAGCTGATGTTAGGTATTTATCTGTTGTTTGTCCTGTCCTCATGTCTCAAGTTCATTTCTCATGTTTGTCTAGAGTGTAATAGGACGTGCTCCTTTTCGTAATTATGAGTTGTTATCTGTGAAACAAGCCACAGTCATTAGTCATCGTCATGAACCATAGCCTTACCGCTTGTCACTGTCAACTCCTTTTTCTCTCCTCTTTCCCGATGCTTTCTGTAATGGCAAGTGAAGAAGAATAGAAGATGAGCCATATCTATTCAGCGTTGTACTTATCCTCATCCTCAGATGTGAAGTCTATAGTTGACCATACATGCATTCGATATTATTAATGCAAACTGGGTTTCGGCTTTCATTATTTTTATTATATTATTGGAAAGAATGGCTTGACTGGTAGCTGATTATCATTTTCAATATCAACTCTTCTGTGCAGAATGATGCTAAACCTGCTTTCTCTAGATGAAAGGAATGCGGGCTATTTTATTCTAAAATGAATGGAGGAAAGAATGCTAAAATGTATGGAAGGCTTGAAAAAGAAATATCACTTTCTTTGGAAATCGCGTTAGGTATTTTCTTAAAATGAAGTTGAACTTGGAACTGGTTACTGAAGCTATAGCAAATGCATGAAGAGTGTCTCAGGATTGAAGCGTAAGGACCTGAACAAAGACAGGCTTGGCATCTGGTGGGGAGATATACACACATTTCAAGCATTGAGGATTCTAGCTCAGTGCCCGCTACTTGTGCATTTAAATGGATTGTTTTGATTCTGTTCTTCTTGTACATGCATTGACGGAAGCTTTAATGCACTTCGTCTCATTTCGGCATCAATAAAAATTGACAATAAGCGAGAATTTAATAGGAAATTAAATGTTAAAGTGGTAGCGAAATATTTATCGTTGGAGTGGAGTGTGCTGTTAGTGTTAGTTTGCTTTTGAAACTTGCCAGATCCAAAGTATATTTTATAAACAATAGCATCATAATTTTGAAGTTAAAGTAAAGTTACTGAACAATACACTGAAAGCACTTTAACTAATTGTTGACTGCAACGGGGAAGGAAAAGTGTGAAGGACCAAAATGGATATGGATGATGATGGGGTTGCAGATCCGACAGCGGAATTCGGCGAATTGTTTGAAGGCCAAGTAGCGTTCGAGTCTGAGCTTGGAGATCATGACGCGGATGAAATGCTTGGATCCATCGGCAGTGATATGGGGTTGGGCACTTCAGCACATCATCACCGATCATCGCATCATCCATCGGATCACGACATTCTTGAAGCAAACCTGCCATTCGTACCTGATGACTATTTACAGCATCACCAGCACATTGTTATGGACTCTGACATGGGGACCATTTCCGGTTTAGGGGGTTTGGAGGATCCTCAAAGTCAGCTTCAAGGTCTGGAAGATAGGCACCAGCCTCATGAGTTTACTCAGCCACGTAGCAATAGTCAAAACCAGACTTCCAAACTCAACTCCGTGACCAGCACGGGTGCTGCCATTCTCCAAAATTTTAATCAAGTACCTGAGACGTCTGTTGTAGGGCACAATAATAATATAGTCCTTACTTCAACAATACCACCAGGAAAAATTGAAGGGCCAAAGGTGAAAAAGAAGTTAAAAGTCCTCAAAGATGTGAAGGCTTTTGCTTGTGAAAACATGGAAAGATATTTAAAGCGACGTGGCTTTAAAATGGTAAGTTGATATCTTCAACTCGGACTTGACTGCATTTAATAATGGAAATCATAATCAATACTAAAATGAGGATTTGTTATACACGCATATAATTTCATTTACGTTTTAAAGAAAAATGGAGTGGATACCTCTGCCACAAAGTCCGTAAGCAGAGCCGTTTTCGCACTGAGCAGTAACTCGCAAAATAGACACAATAAATTATTTTCGTATGGTTCAAAGTATCATCCTGAGCACATTGTACCTGAAATGGAACGGTAAGTAAATCTTATTAACTAAGATTAGCGATAGTGTTCTTGAATTATTTTAAGTATTTATGTAATATACTTTTAATTTTTTCTTTACAGCTTCTGGAAGTTTTATTTAGCAATGAAAGCTAAAAATATCGCGATTAGCATGGAGCTTTTGCCCATGCTTATTCCAATGTTGCTACACTTCTACTTTGAAATGATGTTGGCTAACGTTTTCCCAGTTGCTCGCCGTATATGCATGGAGTTTAGCAAAAAGTTTTTACATGAGGATAAAACTCAAGAGCATTACGATGTTCTCGTCGCAGTCACAAAAATTAATTCCGTCGATATGCTAAAGTCTGATAGTATCTTGAGTCCTCTGCTGAATCGCAAATGCGAATTTTTCGTCAGCGAGCTTACTCTGTTGCACTTGCGACGGTTTTTGGCAGCGTCTCTATATCCTGTTCTTCCGAGTTTGATCACCGGCCGTTTTAAAATCAGGGCAAGAGAAACCAAAGAATTAATGGAAAGTTTTGATTGGGAGAAGATGCTGGATTCTGAAGACGACTCTGAAGACGCTGCTGACAAAGATGTTGGTGATGATAATGAGGATGGGAATGGGAAATCTGAAAGGAAGGGGATTACAGAAGAAGAAAGATATGTGCAATCTGTCATTGACGAAGTAAGAAACAGCGTGAGCGCCGGTCTTCCTTCAATTTCTGTATACACTACTGTCGATGAGTAAGTTCCTTCTGATATTAAACAAATCCACTTTTGTACGAGCACCGGAGGTTGCAATAATATACTGAAAATTATAATAATGCTAATATTGATATTCATTCTTAATATCATTTTTAGTCCAGTGTGTGGTGCCATTTCAAAGCAAGGATCTTTAGTTGCATTTGGCCTTTTGGAAGCAGGAATTCGACTTTATTCCGTCGAAAATGCAAGAAATATAATGACAACTCACAGTGAACCAGATGAGTTGACTGATCCAGAATCGTTCTATGGCGCAAGGTATCTTGGTGGCCATGCTGGAATGGTTTGCGGGGTTCATTTTCATCCACGCACCAAATTACTATTTTCAGTGGGACAGGATAGCTTTATGAGAGCATGGGATCTCAATACGCAAGATAATATCAAGTGCAGAGCAGTTTACAGGTAAATATATCATTTTACATTGACATTGCTTCATGGGATTTATAAGAATTCGCAACTAAAAATATTTATTGAAAAGATTTAACGAACAACTTCTTAATTACAGAGGCCATAGTGGACCAATATGGAATTTGGACATGCCAGAATCGGGATGTATGGTGGCAACCTGTGGAATGGACACTACAGCTAGAATCTTTTTACCAGAAAGGACAGAATATGTTCGGATTATGGCTGGCCACTACTTTAGCGTTAATGTAAGTTAAAAGAAGATAGCATGGCAGTTGAATTGCAAACAATTGAAAATGCATCAAATAATTCCAATGTTTTTATTGCAATCAGACTGTGAAGTTTCATCCGAATGAGGCCTACATTGCCACAGGATCCGACGATAAATCAGCCAGATTATGGTCCGTTCATGACGGTAATTTGGTGAGAATGTTCACAGGCGCTGCCGGTAGTATAACTTGCCTCGCTTTTCATAGCAGTGGAAGGTATTTAGCTGGAGCTGGGGAAGATAAGAAGATCATTTTGTGGGATTTGGCTGAAGGAGAAGTTTTGGCAACATTGAATTCTCTCGAAAACTGTACAGATTTACTATTCAGCGGCAGTATGCTTTCAGCATGTTTCAGAAATGGTAAACTCCAAATATTCAATTTGCGACCTATTCTTGGAGGTAGAGAGTCTACGTTTGAAAATTCCGACTCGTGTTCAGCTATTCATCAGCCCTTCACCACTGAAACTACAGCAAAGTCACTAATCAAGGTATACTATAAAAATCCGGGAACATTGTACTGCCTTGGATCAGAACTTAGACGGAACGAAGATTGCATTACAAGTAAAGAACGAAGAGCCGGCCCTGTAGCTAAAGAAAATGAAAACAGCAGTAAAGCTTCAGAGAATCCTACTACCGAACGTTCTACAAATTCTGGTAGTAACTTATTGCAACATGTCCTTCAAACCAGTATTCCAAACCCAGTACTAAGCCAAGCTCCGGAAGTGACTAAACCTACCACAGGAAGTTCTAATTTAGGGAACTCAAGTAGAATATTAGCTGCAAGGCTGTCGCAACCAATACCATCTTGTTCTTCTTCGGTTGGAGCGGAAGAAGGAGAGATCACCAATATGCTACTATCAGAAGGAGAGGACCCACCTTCAGTTGGGATATCTGCAGCTACAAATGCAAATTCGACTCCAATGATAAGTAGCAGCGAATTGGATGCTGCAATTGCTAGTGTTATCGACCAAAGCGGTGGAGATCACTCCACTGGAGGTGGAACTATCACCATGTATGCCTCCAATTAGAGAACCGTTTTTATTACCCTTTAACATTATGTTGACATGTGATATTATTTCGTAACTATGCAACTCGTTCAAGTCAAGTCAGCAAAAGTTCAAAGTAAATAAGAGATTGAAGTGCAAGTGGATAACTTTTTTTGTAAGAAATGAAATAATTTAACACATTTGTAAAAAATCCGGAAGCTCCGGGTATTATTTATAAGAGCGGTACTATTTTTTGATGTTTTGTAGTATTCAACTGGCATAGTGGATAAGCTTAGCTGTAATTACATTTTTGTAAGATTATTTAAAAGTCGAGTCCAATTAGCTCAGTTTTAATTCAAATCACGTTCACCATGAAATCCACACGTTCTTCCACCTCATCATCCCCGTCCAGTGGCAAGACTGGCACCCTGAATGATTTTCTTCTTCAACGTGGATATCGCTTGGGAAAGTTGATAGGGGAAGGTTCCTATTCGAAAGTACGGTTCTGTCCACGACTTCCAGAAAATGGTAATGGTGATGGGGATCAGCGAATTCCTTCCATAGCCTGCAAGGTGAGTAGATATTAATGTACGTATAGTTGAGTAGTCCAAAAAATTATTCTCATTTCTCATATGGCGCTATTGGTTTATTTACAACTTTAGGTCATTAGTAAACGCAAGGCTTCCAGCGACTTTGTCAACAAGTTCCTTCCTCGTGAACTGGAAATTGTTAGGCGAATCAAACATGCCAACGTCGTCCGTGTGTATGATGTAGTGGAGGTAGACACCCATGTGTACATTTTCATGGACTATTGCAGTAATGGAGATTTGTTGGAGTATGTCAAAGATAAAAGCTACGTCGAGGAACCTTATGGACAACACTTCTTCCGGCAGATTCTGTCTGCAGTAAAACATCTTCATGGATTAGACATTGCCCATCGGGATTTGAAGTGCGAAAACGTTCTCTTGACTTCAGGGGACAGCGTAAAAATTACGGACTTTGGATTTGCAAGGAACTGTCGGGACTCTAAAACGGGAAAACGGATTCTGTCCAGCACATATTGTGGTAATGAAATGAATATCTAAACTAATGCATTAAACTATTCAACCAAAGCGTTATCTTGATACACTTGATAGATATCCCGTAGCCATATTTCAATTGATTTGAGCGTTAATTTAACATATTTTGCAGGATCATGCGCATATGCAGCGCCCGAGATACTGAAAGGCACGGCATACAATCCAAAGCTGTATGATATGTGGTCTCTTGGCTGTATTCTCTTCATTATGCTAACGGGACATATGCCGTATGACGAATCAGATATTTCAAAAATGCTCAAGAACCAGGAAAAGAAAGTTCTCCATTATCCTCATCAAGTGAACGATATCATTTCAGATTCCGCCAAGCGTTTCATCAGGTATGAATTCTTCGTTTATAGAAAACGCTATAGTACTTAGGCTGTCCGTTTCTTTATGGAATGGTTTAGTTTGCACTATATTTTTAAAACCTAAAATATATTCTGTAATATTTTTGCAGGCATTTATTGGAGCCAGACGTGACAAAACGGGCAACGATTGAACAAGCAGCTGCAAATACTTGGGTCATACCAGTTAAGCAGCCACGAAACGTTAAGACCAATTACATATGAGCTCCATCCCAGCCAAGCATTGTGTAATTTACTTTCTGTACATATAAAATGTAGATAAATGATGACGTTACGATGTAACAATCGTAATTGTCCGGATAAATACCATTATGTAAAGCCAGTTCAATAATGCAAATTGTCAAGTAAACTCTCTAAAAAGTATTTTGCAAGTTGAGTGACATTCTTTTTATTATATCTTCTATTTTTAAAGTTATAGCATATCGTTGCATTGTATAAATCCTTATCTTTTTTTATCAAAATGAGTTCATCAGTTCATAAAGTAAAATGTTATATAGGTTATTGCATATATACACAGTAGTTGCCGGTTCCATTTAGTTCAGGTACGGGTTAATGATCGCTTAGATATCCATCAACATCTTCAGAAGCAGATAAAAATACCTTTTGTACTAGAATTGTCACATTCTCTGTAAATTATTAAATAGTCATATGTAAGTAACTTAAATTCACAATAGTTAAGTATATAAACAACTTTAGATATTATATTTTTAATAGTCAACGGAGGATTGAAATATGCTTACTTGAAAAATTATCTATAACTGGATGAATATTCTTCTTCTGAACGAAAATATAGTGTACGGGAACTCCGGTGAGTAAAATGGCTATTGCAATAATTTGCTTAATGGGATCCACGTACAATGGTAAAATGATTAGAAATAGGCAAATAATACTGAAGGAAATTGGGAAGAACAAGGAAACCTAGAAATGACAAAGTGGATTACATCATTTAAGTTAATCTTAATGAGTTCAATTTAGTTACATACACGTCAATTACTCGAGTTTTGTTTATATTTTCCTTAATCATTATTATTACCGTCATTGGTCGATGAAGATCCGGCTTCTTCCAACGTAAATAGATTAGGCCCAATGCTACAGCCAGACTAACTAAACTGTACACGAATGAGTATAGTTCTATTAATTGACTAAGTTTAGGAATTGAAAGGTAGACCAGTGTAATACCGCACAAGAAAACCAAGGCTGGGGTTGGTGTCATGCTTGATGTAGACAAAAGGGATAGCATGGACGGAGTGTGATAATTTCGGGAACCAGCAAATATTACTCTAGCATTTGTCATAATGTGAACGCTAAGACATCCCAAGGCTGACATTGCAACGCAAAGTGGCATTAATGTCGTTCCCATCCAGGTGGCGATCTTATTTCCAAATGTCTACGCGGTATAATTAGTCAAAGGAAAATGCTATACATATTTGGTCCTTTCATATTGTTTGATTAGAGAAAAGGTCAATTACATTTGCTACTGCGTCCGTTGCCAAAATCTCAGCGGGAGTCAGCATCGTGAAATAGGCGACGTTAACCATACAATAGATGAAGGTCACGAGAGGAATAGATATGAAAATAGCCAAGGGAAGATTCCTTTAAAAAAACATGCAAAATAGCATGATTTATAAAATTTCAAGAGATGATGTTAAAAAAAAGCCTTTACCTGTTAGGATTCTTCAATTCTTCTGTGACAAAGTTCAGGGCATTCCAACCTTCGTACGTGAAAGCTCCAGAGTAAAATGCCAGTGCTAACGTTCCAGGATCATAGTTTGAATTTGCCCACATGTCTTGAAAATTTTGAACACGCCCTGAGAATCGCCCGTTTAAAGTAATTACAAATTCATTAGTATTAGCTTAAGTTATATGAGAACTGCAAGTTGCCCACCTCTATACTTTTGCAATACAACAAGTTTACCCATGCATAGATTCACTATTCCAGTGAGAATAATCAGGCCCAAGGCCACAATCTTTCCAAACATGAACGCAGTCTGGACCTTAGTCGCGACTCTAACGGAATAGCAGTTGAGCCAGGTGAAGAAGATGATAACCGTAGCTGCCAATAACTTGACTGCAGCTTCGGGAGCGTCATTATTTGGAAATAACGGTGATATCACATATTGGGCAAATGATATTCCTAAAATGGCATCCGCACCGGGCCTAGTAGCATGTAATTAAAAAAAAGATGGTTAATAAATAGCGTTGTGGCGCAAAATTGTTCATTATAATTTCTTGGTATGAAACTATGAATCATGAATATCAAAAGTTACATACAGGAATATGAAAACAGAGACCCAAAGCAATAGGAATGCTGGGAGGCAGCCAAAGCTTTTGAACAGGTAGTAGTAATCGCCTCCAGAGCCAGGGAAAGTTGTTCCCAGTTCGGCATACGCAATGGCACCAACTATACTCATTATTCCACATCCAACCCAAACGACAAGTGACATACCCACACTCCCCGAATAGTGCATAACCTCCTTGGGTGTTATGAAGATTCCTGACCCAATTATGGATCCCACAGTAATTGATACTGCTTCCAAAAGTCCAATCTCCTTGCGAAGTTTCACAAGCGTGGCTGAAGTAACTGACGTGGCATCTTCCAGCTTCTTGTCATTGTTCAGAGTGGAGGGCAAGCGAGATCGTGGAGTGGAGTTATTATTTGGGGACGGGGAGGGGGACTCTTTCCCTTCCATCATCATTGCGATTATGTACTTATTTCTTTGTCAATTTGTAAAAATCGGATTATGGGGCAAAGTGAACTTGCATTACTAGTCAAGTTTTATTCTTTTGATTTCACAGTTCCCTACCATAATACGATAAATTTTAAAGCTAAGTTTGTCTGAAACTGAGTATTTCAATTAGATTTGCACTCTGGACGAAAAACAACCAATGTATTGCTCCTAATGTATAAGACAAACGCTACTGGAGTCAGAATGAAAAATAACGCGAGCTCGTCTGTCGTCTCCAGCTAATGAATGATTTCGCATCGATGATGTGTTAATGGATGTTTTGCTTATGTACATATTGCTCTTTATAGTCTTGCAGGTAATTAACTGCTAAACAGCAACATATTACAATACCAATGTCACTTTATCTGGCGCTTTACCGTATTTTACCTTTTACCTCGTACCATTATCTTTCTCATCTCAAGATTTTCACATAAACTTTACATTTTCTTTGTTGAGCTGAACCGTGTTTATGTCTTTGTACTACAACTTTGTTTTCATGGACGAAAAGGCGCAACCTGCTGGGTTGTAAAACCTTGATCTTATCTGACATCTGAGGAGTTGAGACCTGGGTACGTGAACTCATTTTCATATTCCCAAAATCAAATAAACAGTTTAATATTGGAAAATTTATGGCAGCAGATAAACGAAAATATGTTCCATCATTACGCTCAACCATTAATGTTAATTGAATTCCGATGCGTTTGCTTGTTTGCTTTCATTGAAAATACTATTTCAAGTGTGAGGTCGATCTAGCAATTCACTAGCTAAAAAATCCATTATTGTGCACTCGAGTATTACTTAGCGCATAGTACTTATTTACATTGTCGTTTAGTCTATCGAGTCGCCATTACTAAAAAAATGATATTTTTCCTCCAGACTGTCTCGTAAGAAGTCTCAGTCCAGAAGCAAGCAAGAGCAGGTGCAAAAATAATTCATACATTACATGGACCGAAGGACAAAGCACATAAAATTTAAACCTATTACCACTGGTATTGGTATTTATACTGGAACGAAACAACAAGTTAAAAGATTTCACTTATATACTGATTTTCACAGCGATATCCACTATAAAGTGTATGTGATCAAGCTAATTAGCATAGTCAAGCGAAAATAATGTTTTCTGTACAAAAGCAAAGATATACAAAATTATATTTTTTTTTTCATCAATATGTTTTGATGAAAATATTTAAAATCTCATGAAACAAAATTATAAATGCATTAATTTACCAGTCTGCATGCTTAATCCTTTTGATTCCCCTTGAAGTGCACTGGAATGGAAACTGATTGCTATTAAATATTTATGTTTATTTATGATTATTTATAATCTTTTAACTTTAATCATTATAAATGCAGTTCATTATCATTAAGCAAGCCAAATTTTAATCTATCAAAGATTCTCATAAATAAAATATGCATAATTAATGCAAATTTTAAGAATGCGAATGCAAAGTTCTGCGCGTTTTACTTTTATTAACACATTTTAGTACAACTTAGGTTAGTACAGTGTTTGGTCCGCTCATACACAATTGGTATTGATGAATGGAGGTTTTGTCGGATCTTCAAAATGCAAACCAACACGTCAATAGAATAGATTTGCATGAAAATGAAACTCATGTTTTCTTGGAAAAGGAAATTAAAATTGAAACAATGATTTTTAAACAGTTTGTATGCAACACGTTTCGTCTTAAAATGAAATCAATGGAACTAAGTTTTTTTTGGTCTCCGGGAAGACGAGCAAATACGCAAGCCACCTTCAGTTGGGTGAAGGTTGCATACTGCATACTAAATGAACTAGTCATTAGACTAATAAATAACGAATGTAGTCACCCACAGAATTGGAACAACATGCCTTAAATATTTATCGGGTGTGATTTTCAAGATTCCATGAACGGGATATGATGCTAAGCTAATTAGTAGACATTACATCCATAAAGTTTTCCTCCCTCTGTTTTTCATCCTAAGGAAGGCAAGGGAAAGATAAAGTTACGGATCTGTCTGTCATTGACGTGCACACAATATTTTATTGCTATCAACACGATTTGAAGGTTCGTAGACATTAGTGAATCTTCTGACACAAATCATTAAACGAAAAGCTATACGCTAAAAAAGCTAGTTACTAATAATAGTAGCAAAACCTATTGTAAGGGTAATTTTAACTTTCCAAATTAGTCAATTCCACTGGGTTATATTTGCTGACCAACGAGTACTAAGGATTATTTTCACAGCCCATGATGATATCCTTTTATTTATTTTCATGATACTGAAAATCATTTAAAATCGTATTTGTGACTGAAACAAGATTTATTTTTTTGAAGTCAGATTTTCACTCCTGACTCGTGCAATTAATGTACTACTAATACAACAAATAGGTAAGTAAACAAGCTATATGATGCGTTACACAATGAAACTCTATCATATATCATATATGTATGTATAGGAAATCTCAGCATTTCCAAATAAATATCTTGAGTAAACTAAATATTAATATTGTTGCAATAAATCACAAGTAAATATATATTGTTTAAAATCAAATCAATGACCTCCGCTGTATATTTCAAAGTTACTTCGTTTTCTTATGGTTGGTCATTGAATTACAATTTTTACTATTAAATTTTGACTGGTGTCTAAACGTTTTTCCTTTGACACAGCTTCTAGTATTGCGAAGGTGCTATGATGTGCCATGCATGAAATACAATTGATTGTTTGGCAGTTTTAAAATGTTTTGTAGAAGAAGCTAGATGAAACAGTTCATATATTAAACATTAAAGCGCCAAATGTTTCATTTGGCGAACCAACGTCTGAAGGTCCCACAAGATTACCTGTCCATCAATGGACGAAGAAGATATTTTTAAGGCATTCTCTTTTGAGCCAGTATGGATTTTGAGCGCGGTAATAGCATTTTGATGCTGTGAGTCGAGCTCCATTTCCTGTTTGGAATAAAAATCGAAATGACCATCACAATTTGTATGATGATGTATATACTTGGATATAGAATATTAATATTATTGACTTTGATTTATATACGAGACCTCTTCATTGATGACACGAGCATGACGATCCAGGGACTGGAATTTTCTCATTGCGGTTAATCCACTGTGTTCCTTTCGTTGTTCGCTTTGCTGTACTTTGCCAATGCATTGCAGTAATAAGCTCTCCGCAGGTTTTGTAACCTGAAACATCATCGGTGTCAACTGATGACCTGCCGCTACTATCGTGGTAGGATTGACCCATAATAGAGTCAGAAATGGAAGAAATGCTGTGCGTAGGGTGGTAACCAACCCACTATCTCCATCTAATACAGATATGGTTGCATCATGGCCCGCCTACGTAATTAAAAAAAGACAAGTTATAGTTTCCCATCGTAGTCAGAGACACATTAATCAGACATTAAACATTTTAAAGTGAAAGTACACGACATTTATAGTAATATACCCAAGCCAATTTTGATCCGTCATGACTAAACGATACGTCATGCACCCAACCACCGGATCCTACGGAATTATTTGGCATTTCAGTCATTAACTGACCCAAAGGCATTTTGGAGCCCCAACATGTTGACTGGGGTTTCTCTTCTATATCTTTAATGTATGCAGAGTATACTCGAACCTATAAGCATAGAAATAAATAAAAATTAAGTCTTCAATTCGAAATCATAATTTGATAACTAAGTACTTTGTCCAAAGCATCACATCATATATTTAATCAATTTATTTCATTATGTTTGATTTCTAAAAATTACTTTAAAATCTGTTGATCCTGCAGCGAGCAAAACGTTATTAGGGTGCCAGTCGATTGTCGTGACGGTGGACTTGATCGGCTTTTTAATGTGTTTAGAGACCCACCAGTCATTTTCCTGCTCGAAGTAGCAAACCTGTAACAAAAACATTTTTACACTTGAATCAGTTCCAAAGGAGTACTTCAAATACGAAGGAGCATCATTGATAACAAAACAAACAGTTCTTACGGAAATCAGCCTTGCTCCGGATCCAACCGCAAACTTATTTTCAAGTGGAGACCATTTCACACAGGTTGCGGCCCTATTTATCCTTAAAAGTACCAGGGTGGGTTTCCATTTCTGATCTGGACCATCTTGAGACCAGACATAAGCGTTTCGATCCTATAATTAAAAATTGCAAGCAACAAGACATTCCATATGAACCTTGTAAATAAATCGATTTCATTTTTGATTGACTGCAAGAACATTTTGAAGCTTCACTTACCGAAGCACAGGTGACTATTCGGTTAGTTTTCGCTCCCCAATCTATCCCTGTAATTCGGAGATCATGTTGCTTCAGAACATCCATCAAGACCCAGTCATTCTGATGCTTTTTGTAAATGTGCACCTCAGGGCTGTTTGGGGAGATGGCGATTTCTGTAAATGCAAAAAAAAATACAAACGATTAGCCCTATTAACACAAACACAAGTCTTTCTTTATAGTTACGCAAATTCATTTTTTAAATGCTACTTTTAAATGAACAGTTATTCTTACGTGTTCTATCCTTATTCCAAGCATGGCAGGTTATGGGTTCAACCCCAAAAAATGCTAGTCTTTCCACCATTATATTCCAAAACCCACTAATTGTTCATCAATTTTTTACACAGCCTCTTCCCCCTCAATCAAGGAAAAACACTTTTATTTTTATAATCACAACTGTAATCTCACTAGTTAAACTCGTTCAAATTCTCGCTGGTCTTGAGCGCAATTTACTGCTAAAATACTTTCAATCAAAATCTAGTAAAGATTTTAAACTACACAGTTATAAACGAGCAATAACGATTACAGTTAAACTGACGATGATTCAGTGTCGATGACGGCTGAACTATCAGTCAATTTTGGGACAAGTGACATATCACCACTTCCACTAACACCAGTCATACTACTTGCATAATATAACATCCTGTTTACATTACACGCTATACCCATATACCTCCCACGTATACCGCACCGGGACTCATCATCATCAGTCATCACCATCATTCCATTTATATAGCTGGGATATATTGTGTATAGTCATATGCAAATAGAGACAAGAAGGGTGTGTAATCTGCCTATAAGAAATCAATGCAATGGGTGGATACTGCATTGAGAAGGAAGCAAAACGCCAAGTGTCTCATTGGTTGGTCTACCCTTTTCAGCGCTAATTTCATGCACTCTCGTCTAAGCACTTTTCATTTTGGGGAGCTTTGTTACATGTGTCACATGAAATGAATGAATGTTTGTTTGTTGATTGTTGTCAGTTGTGTAGGATAATTGGGGGTAGTTGTGTGTTGTTAGTTAACAGTTGACTGTGCCAGTTCTACTTTTGTGGAGGTCGAGGTCGTGATTTCGCTTCTGTCCTGGTCCTGGTCGTTAGTTCGTGGAGGAACTGAAGATTGGCAAGTGCAAATGAGAAGTCGCTTATTTGCTGTGTAATTTTTGAGGGTCTTATCGGGAAGGATGCTGCCATATGAGAACCAACTTCTTCTTGATGCCACCCAAGAAGATAGCCACAATCAATTGTTCGTGTTCGCCACAGGAATACCTACGGAGCAGGTGAGATGAGGGCATCGATAATCGATGGCAATCATCAGCTATATTTTTTAGTATTAGGATCAGTGCAAATTTATGTATACATATTTTAATCCGTTGTTTTATGTTACGTGACTTTTGCAGGTGCTGACAAATATTTTCCTTTCATATGCCAATGATGTCAGCCTTGTTTTTGTCTTATCGGCCTCCAGTCTCGAGGAAAAGTACTACACAGAACATTTGCAAGGCGAGAAGGCTGTCTCGATAACCACAGAGTTTAGTGCAAATGACAGGAAAGAGATGTACTCCAAAGGAGGGGTATTCTTCATCACTGCACGGATTCTGGTGGTCGACTTCTTGAAGGATGTTGTTCCGGCTGATAAGATTACTGGTATGATAGTCCTCCGGGCTCACAATGTAATAGAATCTTCGCAGGTGTGTATCAAATGCATTAAAAACCTAATCAATTATTAAAACTAATTAAAAACATTGGAATTAGATGACTGACGCCTAATTTTCTCTTTGTTCTTAGGAAGCCTTCATTCTTCGGCTGTATCGTTCCAAGAATAAATCGGGTTTCATCAAAGCCTTTTCACAAAGTCCAACTTCATTCCTCGTTGGCTTCTCAAAACTCAACCGGATAATGCGCTGCACTTTCCTGGCAAACGTATCCCTTTGGCCTCGATTTCACGCATCTATTAAGGAGTCTCTCGAGCTTACTAACAAAGACGATACAATTGCGTCGGACGTGATAGAAATCCAGTTGGGATTATCCAAAGAAATGAGAGACATTCAATCCAACCTCTTAGATTTGGTTACTTGGTCTGTTAGCGAGATAAAGCGCCTTGTTCCAGCACTGAATGACGAAGATATCACTGTTGAAATTGCTCTGACAAAAAAATTTGAAAAAATTGTTGCCGCATATGTCGACCCAATATGGAATACTATAAATTCCAAGTCTAAGGAAATCTTAAATGATTTAAAAATATTCAGATTGCTCCTTACACAATTAACAAAGGCGGATTGCGTGACATTTTACTCCACTCTTTGTAATTATACATCCCATGAAGCAGCTCTGAAATCCTCCTGGGTTTTGTCAAAGGCTGCCGAAAATATCATTATATCATCTAGAAAGCGAATATTTGCTTCTAGCGTGGCATCGGATGAAAGTGGTAGTTCGTCTTCTTTCAAACCTGAAGTGCATCCTAAGTGGATGGCAGTGCAAGAGATTTTAAGGGAGATTTCTATTAAGAAGGAAAAGGATGAGAATAGCCATGAGCCCTCAGAAACATTTGGAGCTAGATTAAAGACGCTTATCTTTACGGAAGACATTAAAACCGGAGTGGTTTTGCGAGATTACCTATGCCACGGGAGTGAGGCAACACTAGGGAAGCAAATCCGAAACAGTGAGAATATCAAGCTTGATTTGCCACCAGACCTTCTTCTGAAACTTAATAAAATCAATAAAGAAAGAAGAGAAGCAAAGGGGCATATTAAGGGGGGCAATGGAGACTCTTCAAGTGATGACGAAGCCGATCGAACAACAGAAATTCAAGTTACTTTGACGCAGATTGAACGAAAATACATTGATGTAGAATTTCTTCAAACCCCAACCTTCATCCGTCCTGTTAGGTATATGGACGAACGAGAAGCGTTTGGAATCACTGGAACGTTGAACAGCTTGGAACCAGACGTCTTAATTTTATTTGATCCAAGTAAGCATTTCATGCTTTTTTTAAATATGTTTATTTCATTTCATTCGTAAATGCGAGAAAAAGTATTAAGTATATTTTCATTGTCTTGAAGATTTGGAACTGGTTAGAAATATAGAAGTTTATCGCGCCAGGGTCGCTGACACAAAGAAGGTTTTTGTGTACTTTTTGTCATTCCGGAATTCAGTGGAGGAGCAGATTTACTTAACTTCAATTCAACGAGAGAAGCAGGCATTCGAAAGGCTTATCGACGAGAAAAGGACAATGGTATGCCACTGCCACTATTAAACATAGCGGCACAATTTTTATTTTTATTAAAAAACAGGAATTTGCGTGATTATAGTTTGATTTTTTTGTGATATTCAGGTTATTCCCGAGGAAAGAGAAGCGAAAGATGAATTAAATCAAGATTTGTGGAGAGATCCAAGAAGTGCGAACGAAACTGTCAGCACTAGCGGCCGGTCCAAGAGGAATATGGAATCCGAGAAAGATGGTACGATAATTTGTGAACATAATTCAAAACTTTATGACTTTGTAAAACCAGAAAAGAAAAATAATTCATATTTAATTTCTGGCTTGTATTTTAAATTCCAATAGCTCAGCATTTAATATTAGTGGACATGAGAGAATTTCGGTCAGAGTTGCCATCACTTATCCACAAACGCGGGATCGAATTAGAGCCACTGACTCTTGATGTGGGAGACTACATTTTAACTCCAGACATTTGCGTGGAAAGAAAATCTATATCAGATTTAATTGGAAGTCTCAACTCTGGAAGATTGTATAAGCAGGCTGAAGCAATGACAAGACACTACAAGAAGCCAATTGTGCTAATTGAGCAAGAGCAGCAAGCTCAAAGCATTAAGGCTGGATACAAATATAGAAACGGTAAAAGAAAACGCTTTTTCATAAATCATTATACAAACTTCTCAGTAAGTAGAAATATTTTCTTAATTTACATGTTTTGTTGTATACAGAACTTGCGCAAATCATGCCTAAACTTCAACTTTTGACGATGAACTTCCCAAAGTTAAAATTAGTGTGGTCTCCCGGTGCTCATTACACGTCAGAGTTGTTTCATGTAAGCTTTTTTAAAGCAGTTGCAAGTACAAACTTATTTAGTTTTAAGTAATTTGTAATCATAAATCATGTTATAAATATTTTTTTATCCAAACAAAGGAATTGAAGCGCGGAAAGGAGCAGCCTAAACCAGACACTGCCATTTCAATTTTGAAGGAGGCCACAGGAATATCACTGTCTCAATACAATCCTATTCCTCACTCTTTCCTATCAAAAATGCCTGGAATAGATTCCAGGAACGTCTACAAAATTTTGAACCGTTGCAGTTCGTTAGTAGAATTAGTAAATATGAGTAAAGAAGAACTGGAGAAAGTTGTGGAAAATTCACAAACCGCCAAGGCTCTGTACGATGGTCTGCACAGCAAAATTCTAATGGAAAATTCAGATACCGGTGCAGAAAAATCAAAAACGGGTTCAGCCTCTAATAAGCCTAATTCTGGAACATCAACATTTCGGGTTGGAGTTAGAGTGGCTCGAAGAAGTAGAAGGTAATTAGACTGAATATACAAGTTTTGAAGAAAAAAACCTTATTCAGCAGTATTAGGGACATTTTTAACATTGACTGTGATATTAAATATATATTAATTACAATTCATAATGTGTCTGATCTAATTGATCTAAAAGTATAATCATAGATAGTAGTCAAAAGTTTGAATTGAATTCATGTGATGTTTTAATTTGTAATTAATGCATTGAATGCTCAACCATCAACTCTCTGTTTATTTAATAAGCTACTAGAATATTAGTTTGTAAGCATATGTGATTTAACAAACATAAATAATATTTAAAAAATAAATCCAATATCCAATCCTAACTATAAACAATTTGTAAAAATGATTTCGCATTATTATAGAAGCTACTACTCGGCTTTGTCTCTCAAATACGCGTCAGCATCCTCATTTTCTCACTTCTCTTCTGACTCGCTGCACTGTTTGTATACAGCTGTAGCATCAAACGTTTTGTTGTAGCTCAGAAATGTTTTTTAGGCATATGTAGCTTTTTTAACACAGCGTATAGCATAGAAGAAAGGTTCCATATGATAACAAATTCTTGCCAGATGTCTATGGTCAGAATTCGCCCCCAAAGATACGCAATTGTAAATTTGTAATTACGTGGCCACAGAGTTGATTAAATTGATAGATACTACAGTACAGTAAAGTTAGATCTTAAACCGTCCAAATCTCATCCAAATAAGATAAATCATACGTAAGTTAAAGAAGGGATAGAATAAAAATTGCTATAAAGTTAAAGCTTAGTGGGTGTAAATAAATCAGAAAGTCTTATCAGGAGTCTAAGTTAGTTTTTGTTGACGCTTCAACTATCATTCCCATTTATGAGAAGGAGTTTATTCACTGTAAGTTTGAAAGCTAGTGAAGTAGTTGAAGTCTTCGTTGATAAGTATTTTAAACCTTATCTGAACACCTTCTGTGGTCTTTTTTTGATTGTTGATTAGAAGGCGTGTATTTTAAAGAAAGTTTGCCAGTTTTGACCTATCAAAGTAATGTATAACTAAACCCACAGTTATACATACACCCTCATCCCATATAGCTTTGGTAAGTTAATGTAAAAGCTTAATTGAAAATTTTTAAAGTTACCTTTTTTTTACAAGTTATTATTGCACTTTGGGTTGGTTTGTACATGTTGCTGTTGCCATTTTATTATGAATTGCATGACTTTAACTGAATCCTTCTAGATCAGGCTTTAAATATCTTCTCAATGCCCAATCCATTAATGTTATATTATAGTGAATTTAATTAATTAGGATAGGATGTTTATGAGTATATGTTAAGATTTTTTTGGAATGTATCATTGCTTACCCATTATCTGTTCAAGTTTTATAGGCCTTTGCCCAACTACACATTATAAAGTGATTTAGGTTTCGAACGAGAGTAAAAACAGAATATTCCTATTGCAATAAATGCAGGTTTTGTAGAAAGTGGAAAGGGAGCGACTTGCTGCATTCCAAACTCCATTCTTCGTCAAGACCTTCAACAATAGGAGGGACTGACACGAGGGAAATCCTCCCATTCCACAATTACGAAGAATTGAACAATTTTAGTGTATCAAAAAAGGAAAGCTTGTCAAGATGAATTCGGTCCAAGGAATTCGTCAATATGTGGACAAGATGATTCAGAACTCTGGCCCGGGGATGAAAATCCTGCTGATGGACACGAAAACAACGGCTGTGGTCTCATCAGTTTACGCCCAGTCAGAGATAATGCAAAAGGAGGTCTATCTTTGCGATCGCCTTGATAACTTCAAAAATCGGGATCCACTCAAGCATCTGAAATGCTTAACGTTTCTCCGGCCCACGGATGAAAATATTCAGCTACTTTGCTCCGAGCTGAGAATGCCACTCTACGGGCAGTACTTTCTCCACTGGACCAATGTGATTTCCAAAGCGGATGTGAAGAGACTTGCAGAGGCGGATGAGCAGGAAGTGGTTCGAGAGATAAACGAGTTCTTTGCAGACTACATTCCAATCAATCATCACACCTTTATCAGTAATATTCCTCATGGACCCATATTTTCCGAAGTGGATTTAATTGATGATAAGACTGCACATAGTATTGGGATGGCGCTGATGAGCTTTCTCCTGTCGGTGAAGAAATATCCTTTGATAAGATACACGGATTGGTCACTACCATGTCAGAAGCTGGCAGATAAAATCCAGAATCTGATGAACAAGGAATCTAATCTCTTCGACTTTCCTCAGAGGCAGGGGAGGCCAGTGCTTTTGATCTTGGATAGGAGGGATGATAGTGTGTCGCCATTGTTGAATCAGTGGACTTATCAAGCAATGGTGCATGAGTTGCTGACAATTAAGAATCATCGAGTCAGTCTTGTTAATGCTCCGGGTAAGTTTAAAATTCCAATGAAAATAAAAAATAACTAATGTAAGTAAGTACTTAATTCTGATAATAATTTGCAAATCTTAATTTAATATTTAACATTGTAATCCTTTCACAGACATTCCCAAAGATTTTCGTGAAGTTGTGCTGTCTCCTGAACATGATCGCTTTTTTGCAGAAAACTTGTATGCAGATTTCGGAACCGTCGGACAGAGTCTGCGACTGCTTGTGGAGGAATTCCAGGCCAAGGCTAAATCCCATCAAAAGGTGGAATCCATTGAAGATATGAAAAATTTCATCGAGCATTATCCCCACTTTAAACAAATGTCCGGAACAGTTTCAAAGCACGTTGCTGTTGTTGGTGAGTTGGCCCGTTTGAATGAGCAGCACAGTTTACTGGAAGTGTCTGAATTGGAACAGGAAATATCATGTCATGCTAACCATACACAGAACTTGCAGAGACTGAAGCAACTTATTATGAATCCGAAAGTTAGAGATAACGATGCATTACGCCTAGTTTTGCTGTATGCTCTTCGATATGAAACACATTCCAACAACGATATCATGGGACTAGTTACCAAACTTAAGGGGAGGGGCGTTCCAGAAGAAAAGATCGGACTGGTGAAATCCATTTTGAAGTTTGGAGGAGCAAAGAAACGAAAATCGGACTTGTTTGGTTCAGACCCAGTAGCCGTTACAAAGAGGTTCATCAAAGGCTTACAAGGAGTTGAAAATATTTACACACAACACACACCTTGGATTAAAACAATCATTGAAGATCTAATGAAGGGGAAGTTAAAGGAGTCTCAGTTCCCCTATTTTAATTATTCTGGTCAAAGGGGACAAACGATCCCAACAGATCCCAATTATAGACCATCGGAAGTAATCGTATTCGTCCTGGGAGGAGTCACGTATGAGGAGGCGCTGGCAGTGCATAACATCAACAGGACGGAGAATAGACTTTGTGTCGTCCTTGGTGCAACCGCTATCCATAACATGACTTCATTTTTGGACGAAGTAAAATCTGGCTTCACAAGAAAGCAAGGAGAGTTTGAAGGAGTTTAACAGACATACAATAGCGCTTTGAAAATCTTCAACTGTTTCCTCATATATTTGATGTTTAAAATAGGATCGTACTTCTAATTATAATATTTAAACGTATTCCATAACATAATTAAATCAGTAATCTTAGTACAAAATACAAATCAATTGCTATATTGTAATATGATTCCAATCTTATCATTTATCGATTATTTATATCGTTTTGTAATGAGGATGATGCGTCTCTTATTTTGTCAACTTATAATAAAATGGCAACAGCAAGTAACAATAGACAGAAATCTAAATGTCTGCCAGTGTTAAAGAAGTAATACTTAATCATGTTTGCATCTCTCCTACAGAAAATTGAAACAACAGTATCACCATGTTTAGCTGGGCGAAGGAACTCTTAAGCCCTACTGTGCAAACGGGGAAACCGGTAACTCCAAATGGACCAGAAGAACGAAGAAAGTCTAACGGCGAAGGGGAAGTGACTGAAGAAGGGTTCGTATGCGTCGGCAAAAGCTCATTTTACAAATCTCCGGAAATGCCAGCCATCCCTCACGGTTATGGAGCCCATCCACAACAAAATTCCGCGATGTATAATTATGGAATTCCTCCTACAAGCCCAGCAACAATGTATCCAGTCCTACCTTACCATCCTTCGAATACGCAATTGAACCAGAGAAATGATAATAGCGACCTGGTCCGAAAAATTCCTTTTACATTACGTTCAGGCTTATCAACCACGGGGGGAAGGGATCACAGGCAGCAAAAACCTTATGAGGTGTACTTATCTCGATTTAGGGATAGAAATGTTTACGACTACGACTTTAGCTTTGAACGTGGAGTCATCCGGGAGTTACATCAACAGCAAACCACAGGGTGCTACTGAAATCAAAATCGCAAAAGCAATTTCAGAAAAATTAACGATAATTTCATTGCTCTACTTACAACTTATGTTATTTTAAGTAGTTTCGGTAAATATTTTGCTTAGTTATTGTTATGTTGAATTTATGTATACCGCTATACCGGCTCTATATTTTCGTTGACTCCTAGCCCTAATGCAATTGTATGTGAGATGGTTATGTTTAATTATGCTTAATTATTTCTAGCTTAGAGCGTAGCTCTAACTCTTTCAGTTTTGTATCTACATTTAAAATCCTTCGTCTATGAAAATAAAATCGAAACTTATTTAAACTCTTACAAACATAAATCAAAGATTACTGATCATGATCATATCCAAGATCGTATTTGCACTCCGCACGTGCCTTTGCATAAGCTTTGTCTCGGAATGCCTCCCTTCTGTGGATGTTGCAGTGCGGCAAGTTGACAGGAATGAGAGGAGCTCATGTTTATGCTCAGACGTCTCTGACGGTTCTGTGTTTGTTTTTATGTCAAAACAAATTCAGTAGAGCTGAATGAATGAATACAAATAATATTGAATATTTGTTACTGTTGCAGGTTAATTATAAATGAGCAGTTAGTAAGAACAGTTTACATTTACAGTGATTTCATTCATCATTATTGATTAGTGTCACCTTTGAAAGCTATATTTGATATACTTTGTCAAAGAACGAAGAAATGTTCTGCACCAGCACTCAAAAGCATCACTGGATATTTCCGGATGTTGAGACCTTAAACAAGATCAGGGAGACTACCAACCGCTCCTACGTTGAAAGATTCACTCCACCGGAAGTCCAGGTATTTTTTTAAAATTGAACTTCTTATAGTTGAAAAATCGTTTGAAGTTTATTAAATTGGAGTTCAAGAAGGATCCTTCATGCTTGGTAAAAATAATTGTATTTTGTGCAGGATGTCGGAGATTTCTTCTTATCCACTGATGAGGAACGTGCCTTACTCTACTTTTATGAGTGTCAACTCAAAGACTTTTGTATAAAGTTCCAGCCCCCGATGACAAAAGCTGTGATTGGCACAGCGTTCCATTACTTTAAGCGTTTCTTCATTTATAACTCGGTGATGGACTATCACCCGAAACAAATTTTGTAATTGACATTAACCATGTTTTAATTCCAGTGTTTCATTGTAATGCTAAGCTGAATGTTGTAATCAATTTTTGATAATTTCAGGGTCACTTGTGTCTACCTGGCATGCAAGATTGAGGAATTTAACGTGACCATATCACAATTCGTTGCCAATGTTAGAGGGGATCGTGAAAAAGCGCAAGAAATCATTCTGAACAATGAGCTGCTTCTGATGTCTGCGGTCAAGTTTCATCTCACCGTGCATAACCCTTACAGACCAGTGGAGGGCTTCCTGATTGATCTGAAAACGAGACACGATTCAATTGACGCAGAAAGCCTGCGCCCTTTTATTGACGAATTTTTGGATAAAGTATTAATGTCTGATGTTCCCCTGCTTTATGCTCCGTCACAGGTAGGTGGCTTAACAAATAACAGTTCATATGCCACATTAAAATTGCTTTAATTTTGCTATTAAGTTTTAATTTTCGAAATAATTTTTTTTTAAATTATTATGCGATTCCAGATTGCATTGGCTGGAATACTTGAGGCTGCGAGGAAGTGCCGTGAACATTTGGATGTTTATGTCACCAAGATTCTAATTACTAATGAAGAAATGCTGCAAGCCGTTGGAGATGCCATTAGAAGTATGTTTTACCAATTACAACATGAGTTAATTTTAATCCATGAACACGATTTTTGAAAAAACGAGTTATTTACAATTCAGTGTGATTTTCTTTAGGCATTCGTCTTAAGGTAAGGACCCACAACTACAAACCCCCTACTCGGGATACGGTGCGAGCCCTGGAGAGAAAGCTGGATTTGTGTCGTAATCAAGAAAATAATCCGGATAGTAACATGTATGTATTTTATTACTTCTTGTACCATTTAGTTTGTTATGTAATGTTTCTATAAGTTCTTTAGTACGAGTGCGGTCTGATTTTTTATTGTAGATATAAAGCTCGCATGAATGAAGAATTACTGGATGAGGATGAACGAAGTCAGAAGGACTATGAGGCGGCGGTTTTAGAACAGCGCAAGCATTTTGCAAAATTGATAATGGAAAATAGGCAGTAGTAGGGTATTTTATTACAAAATCTTTATAGAAAACTATCCAAATAAAACGAACAGGTTGGAGCGTTTTACAATTTCGTTCAAACTTAAAGTGTAAGAATAGTAGAAAACTTTCAAACGTGATTTTTTAAGCAAATCTCAAGAATCTCGCCGTCATCCCAAGCTCCACACGTTTTTACGGCGAGGCCTTTTACATCTGAAATAAAAGATTTTATTGGATTAATAAAAGAATCCTTTCAGCTGGATACAACTAACATAAAAATACGTGCATATCATATTGCAACAAGACTGAGTAGAATACCATGTTGAAATTACCATTACCTAATTCGATTTTAAAAAGCTTCATTGTTGATTCATTCCGAATTGTACTTGAAATGACTATTCGTCCTGCCTTTGCATCCAGAAATTGCTGCATAAGGCTAACTAGATCAGGGATCAGCTCCGGGTCGAAAACAATATCTATGTAGGAACCATCACAGCAGAATGTTTTTTAAAGTGCTTTCGAAGGGTAAAATTAGCATTAAGATATTTAACTATACTGTACCCACCTGCACCTAACAGAACCCCATTGTCGCAACCATAAATTGTCGCCATCCCATCCACTAATTGACTGAAAGACTCACTGGTTGCGTCATTTTGCCATTCCACCCTTTCAAACCGAATCTTATTTTTAAGCAATTTATCCTTACTGTTTGCATTAAAGTTTGCATCTATATTTAATTTCGCATTTTCAAGTGCAGCTATACTCCCATCAGTCGCAATGTACTGCTCAAAGGTCGAAGGCATAAACCTTGTTACAGCTATAGCCAAAAGTCCAGCTCCACAGCCAAGCTCTATAATCCACCTGGTTGGCCCTTTCCCGTCTAACCTTGTCAATAAAGTCCCACTGCCCTCTCTTACTCCTTCAGTTGATAGCCACTTGAGAAACTCTGTTGATGCCTAAATAAATAATGAAAACATGGGTAAGGGGGAAGCTAAACTGAAATGACATACTTTACATGCATCCAATTTGCTATTATTATGAATGAGGATGGAGTGAAAATGAAGGGAACAGCTCACCAAAAAATATATAAGTTAAACAAATGAGAGTAAAAATTCAAATAACGCCATCATTTCATATACAAACCTTCCAAGTAACAAGGCCAGTCGTACCATTAGCTACAAATGATGTCTCATTCTCGAAAATTTTCACCATTCCTCGTCCTCCTCCACTTTGTCCTTTACCATGGGCCACTTTAATTTCATACAACCGATAGAATCGCTCCGACAGCGCTTGTCCACTGCGTGAAAGGAGTTCCAGGGCTTCGTACCACCTCTGTAACAAGGTCTCATGATCAACTGGGTCCTCTATATCTTTTTCATGACTTCCTTGGGGTGCACTCCAGTTGCCAGACTCCAGCTGCAATTTTGTTTTACACAAAATGACAATTGCTTCGTTGGCATTTACTCCTCTTTTATAATTTACTCCAACAGACATTATTACATTAGGCATGAACAAGTGGTGTAACATCCCTTATCTACCCGTTATCTTTCTATATGGGACTGCTGCAGCTTTTAAGAAGTACGTATGTAATGAAAATGGAAAAAATTGAAGCTAGTTATAATAAGCATGACCATATTGCTTATTGTACATGACTATATTTGAAAGGTTTCTGAAACTATCCTATAAAAGCATTCTGTGCTCGGGATATAAATATAAATGATGGTATAAAATGAAAGAAAAATTGATTATAACACATTCCTTTAAAAAAAAAATCATTTTTTTTTGCATTTTTATTACCCTACTGTGGCCAACGAATGGAACGTCTGTGAAATGAAATCATAAAAGGGAATTTCCTTCTGTCGTCTTATGATTATTTCCTACTCTGGTATGGAATGAGGCAAAAAAAGGAATGAATACAAAAGGACGGACCTGCTTAATAATATGTTTCGCAAATGCAATTCGATATTGTATTGGAGGCTGGAGAAAACTCTGAGAGCCATCAAGCCCCTCTTCCTTCTCCAATCCAGAGGCTGCCAAAGGGGGTTGCAAGTGGCCTAATGTTGAGTCACATAAGTTTCCTATTACAATTGGAATCTCCTCTGCTGAGAGAGAGCCTATTATATTGCGTTTTTTGCATGAGTCACTTCCCCAATCTTTAATGGAAGTGGAATCTCCTTTCAGTTCCTTTGTTTTATTGCCAACTCCATCAAGGTCTTCATCCCTTCTCATCCCATCCTCTGCGTGAGCGGCGGCCGTGGCGAGTCCTGCACTTTTCCATTCTCTTATTGATGAGCCTACTTGATCCTTTTCCGAGGTTATGGCTGTAGCCATTGCTCCTTTCCCTTTGTCCTGTACATATTTTTGGAAGAGATTCTTCAGCTCTTCAATCTGCTGTGGAGGTTTTGCCTGAAGATATTGTTCTCGAATGAGGGAAAGTTGGAGCTGAGCTGCATGGGAGTTTTTTGGGGAGCCAGGAATTTCACATTGTATTGACTCCATATTCCTTTCTTTACGAAATTGAGCCAAGTTCCAATTTCATGCTAGATGAAATCTTCTTGTGGGAATATTTAAGACAAAAAACAGACCTTATGGACCTGGCATGCTATGTCAGTATGTTGCCTGAAAAGATTGTAGATGCTTTCATTCTCACGATATATATGAAAGTACTATAAGGGCTGATTTTCAAGTTGTTACAGTGGAAATTGCATATTTGAATGAAAACACTGTTCGGAGAAGCTTTCCATCAAGTCTTTGTCTACTTTGTTATCTTATACACATAATCCATAGCATAGCATTTGAGAAAGACAGGATGTATGTGCTTGCTGACTGGTATCAATTTCCAATTATATTTCTCAGTTCATGTGAATGCTGAAGCTGATATTCAATAGAATATTTAAACTGGAAACATGGCACAAAACCTTTTTACTCTTTTCTACGACACTGAGTAATCATAGTCAGCTAATCACAATCACATAAATCTGAATGGATGAAGGTTGGAACTTCCCTTTGATGTTTCTTTGCATGAGTAATCAAATAACCACGATATTAATCCTCAATCGGATTCGCTTTTATGATCCATCTATCACTGACATTAACAAAGTAATAATGAAATAATAACACTGCTACTGTTACTCCGAATAGCTGGGAAAGCGGAATTTCACCAAGTCAGCTCTCTAGCCATCTGTAGAGGATATGTATTGTAGCACTAATATTGACAAGTGTGCTGAGCACACGCGGACTCTGGAAGGAATAGACGGATGGGGAATGTGAACCTTTATATTACACATTGCATGACTTCAATAATTACGCTTTGTGCCGGCTTTTTCCCAGTATTATGTAATACAGCTCAACATCATCATCCGTACCTAAAGGAAGTAATCCAAGAGTAGAAAGGGGCACGGAGTTTTTCAATTTTTTTCTCTCAGAAGACCACTGATTGTGATTAGTAATTACTGATTACTTACTCATTGAAGGTCTTGCTTTGTACATGGGCATTACTTCTCATTATCTATTCTTGCCTTATTTATAAAGAATCGAAAGAAGAAAAGATTCTGCGAATAAGGAAATGGTGGAAAGGGAAATGGAAATAAATTCTATGTTTCAGTATGTGCGTGTATCTTGCATCGACTTCTGCTGAAGTAAATAAACTCCGAAGCACAAGATTGATGACTTGATGAGGTATGTTCCGGAGTTGGCCACTTGGCACTGGAATGATTGTAAAAAGTTAAGGAAATTACCGTGAAAAAACGAATAAAGATAAATTGATGAGCTAACGCAGTCAGCAAATTGGGAGAAGATGTATTACAATGGTCAAGTAGTAATTGCTAAAAAGTTGTAGTATTGTACTAAAAACTATGCCTGAGTGACTGACATCGGCTGGGGCATTTTGAGATGTTATGCGAAAAATCCTCAGTCCTTTTACTTGTTCGTATTTTGTTCAAAGCAAGCTTTATACAGCCGAAATTCTTTCCGTTTCACCGACCTAGGTCTGACAAGCAGATAAATGGAGGATATGGCAATCTGACGTATGGAAATGAATCATATGCAGATCATTTTAACTTTCATCCTTCTATTTATTTCAACGAGGAGCTTGTCTTAAAGTTTTTGTCATTTAGATGATGCTTTAAGGGAAAGTTAACTAGCAATATACATAATATGTAGACATATATTGGGCTTCTCCACATGAAAAAAAGGAAAATTCTCTTGATGTCACCCACCAATCCTATTTTGTCGTAAACACGTACAAGTATACCGTCGGTGTAGAATGGAAACAGAAGAATCAAATAAAATTTTAGTGAAATGCCCACCCTGCAACACTATGTTGACGACTTAGAAAAAGATATAATCATCCTTTTTGGGTTCAAAACGGCCATAACAACTTTCACTGTGCCATTTGCAAAATTATCCCAATTACGGTTTGGAAATCGGCCACATTTCCCCTTTTCCCTTTGGAAAGAAGGAAGAGGAAAGACGAAAAGTTGCTCACATCAGCATATATAGTCAAGCACGAGCATGGCTAGGTTGACGCTGACATTTGCTTTCTCTTTCAAGTTTAAAAGTAGAATTGCAAAATTGAAGCTGAGCGGAAATATAATCTCCCTTGGAATACAATCAGGAGAGTAAAACTGTGAGACGACAAGCACGTAGCTGTCTTGTCTGTCGTCTTTTCCAGTTTTCCTCCAAAAGTTACAATTTTTACAAATAAAAATCTGCTCAGACTCTTTTCCACACCACTAAAAGAAACGACACATTTCACCATTACCAGCCATTTTCATTTTTAAGTAAAAGAGCAAAAGTCCATGCATTCACAATACCAAGTAGCAGAGAACCCTTTTGAAAAGGTTACCAAAAGAATGTCTGACCGGCTGCACTTTTCAAACAATCCCGAATTCATTCTTCATCATTCAGCATGGCTACATATTGTACTTAAATTTGAAGCCCTGTTGGATTTAACTGTTGTTTTCTTGAACGAATTAATGTTTTTTTTTTAAATTAGTACTCGAGCATCTACCATTAGCATAAATAGTTTAATGCAAATTACTCTGCTGTTATTCATTTGTAGGTTGGTTTAAGAAATGTACTGCTTAGTTATGACACAATGATTACACAAGGTCGACAAGTTTACTTTACTTTTTGATCCGGTTTATTTTCATCTTCTGGCTTTCAACATCTTGACTAGAAGAAAGCTATATATGCTTCTTGCTTTCTCCTACTGAACCACCGAGTAAAATGCCGGGAGCATCCATTTACCGTTACATTTCGGAAAACACAGATGGATTTGGATGCACGTAAAGAAAATAGCAGTCTACCAAGGACACGATCGTTATTCATATTATTATAATGATATATTGACAGCTCAAGCTCAGCTTAGTAAGGGGCGAGATGCGACTGATATTTGAAACCTGGTATGTTGAGGGTTGTAAAGGCTTCACAATTTTGTCTTTGCTTTTGTCGGCCAATAACTGTCTTAATACATACCCATGTATTCCACTAATGTAGCCGTAATTCCACGGTTATCCATCCAGGGATATTTTAAACTGGTAATTAATCAATTTGAATTGTACTTGTAAGAAGAAATTACACACTACATAGTATATTTCATATAACATATAAGTAATCCTCTACAAAATAAGCTGTCACTCGTCTCAATCTGAACATTCAACTTTGCAGACAGATTAGAAAATGAAATGCTTCGAAAACAGAGAAATTCTTGGAAAGGACGGTGTCAGTGAAGTCATATTATATCTAGTTATTCCAGTTTATAAATAAAATACATAAAACATTTGACATTTTTTTTGTCATTAAAGATAAAGCTACAAAACATTGTTCTCGTATCATAAACAGGACTTTCGGATTATGTATATCTTCCTTCTCCAGTATTTAAGTGGCGACACTCATATGAAGGCCATCACCACCCACAGGAAGTATATGGCGAGGAGTGAGTCAACGGTTATCAAGCTGAGGTAGAGTGTCTCATCAAAAGAGTACTTGGCCATGGACAAACCTTCGCAAAGGAAGAGTACGAGGCATGTAGCCAAGCTGAAGATCACGCTACAATTCACCGCTGTCCAGATTTGTGCTGCAGCATTGCTTCCCTGGAGGCATTCCAGAAAACAAAAAGCAAATTATAGTTGGAGAGGAGAAAGCATGTATGTAACTTTTTTTCTAGCTAACTATAGTTTGAAAAAAAACTTTTAATTTTAAAAGATAAAATCTACTTGAGCAACTTGAAACTGTTTATTGTACATTCTCTCATGATATGCATCTGGAGCGATGATGATATAAACTCTGTAATATGTAGCTTCTATAAAAGGACAAAGACGCGAGATAATGGAAAAAATAAGTATATTTTTTAGTTAAAAAATAATGCTCTACCTTGTCAACAAAACAGAGAAGGAGAAAAGACGTGAGGAACTGAAAGACGACGGTGCAAAGGGCCAAAAGACCGCAAACAAGAAGCACTTTAGCGTACTGTTCCTTAAAATCTGTTAACCGTTTCTTGGAAGCAGTGCGACTACCACCATATCCTGCAGTATCATCCCTCTGGGAGTTTGAAGTGAGTTTGCTCATCATCATCCTTCTATTCATCTCATGTGCATCTTGTTGTCGGTGTGTTGTTGAAAGTTGAGATGTTACTGCCTCTGCCCTTCCCGGAAAGATAGAGGCTGTGCTGCTGTCTACGCCCTTTTCATTTTGAGGGGAAAGTGGAAACCAGTCAATAGGGAGTTGTCCTCCTTCTTCATCACTTTCTCCTTCCTTTCGAGGAACACGGAGGAGGGATGATGGAGTAGGTGGTTCAGCTAAAGCTCCAGCTTTATCTTCTCGCTCCGCTTCCGAATTCCGAAACAACCCCGGCGTGCTGGATTCCCCTGGCGGAGACGGGTCTCCTTTGAAATTCTTTCGGTGACGTAAAATGGATCTGAATATGTGCTCATCTTCATCGTCCTTCGCCTCACTCTTGTTCTCCACGGCTTGCGGTGGCACGGCCTGCTTTGGAGGTGATGACAGAGGTGAAATTGGTGAACCTAATCCCCTTCCGTCGCTGTTCGTAGGGAAGGAGCCGCCGGCTTGTATGTGGCTTTGTCTGTGGTGCCAGGGCCAGGACGACGATAAAGTGTCATCTTGTCTGTCTTGCCGTTGATTGTCTAAATTATGGCTCTGTTGGAGCTGCTGCTGATGCCAGTTGTAGTACAAAATGTATTCGTAGGGTATTCTGAAGTGGTGGTAAGGGTCTTGCTGCTGTTGGAATATTTGATTTTCAACAGTCTGAGGATTATAGAATGGAGGCTGCTCCTCTTTGTACCATTCATTTTGTGGTGGGAATTTCTCCACTAAAACTGTACTCCTTGAAGTGGTGGAGGGGAGATTGGAGGAAACTTCTGAAGAAATTGAAATGAGTTTTAAAGATGACCACCCTACAGCAAGTGCAAGGGCCTGGAAGTTTACACCAATTTTTATAATTACCAAAACGGAACTTGTGTGGGTTAAATGAAATCATTATCAATGCACAAGACTCATTCCAATAATCTTCAAACTTTATCTATAAAACGTTCTGGGGAAAAAGTTTATAAAAACCTTTGTAATTTTCAGTGTTTACTTGGCCTCCTCGGTAGTATCCTTGTAAAATTCATGACTTATGAGATAACTGATGCTACATGTTTACTTTATGCGAGATTGTATCATGAGACATTCAATTCAGCAATTCATCTATTCTGCATGGCCCGCGTACTCATTGCATAAATTAATTATTGGGTTAGTAGAGCAGAAATCCATTAGCTCAAAAATAATGCTCTTCCCAACTTGGACTTTAACTGCAGCTCTTTGTCAAATAAACACTTAAATTGCTGCAGTAGCCTTGTCTTGTCGGGCACACTGCAACAAGAAAACATTGCTCTTGAGATTTACTCAGACAAGTAAACGGCCGAAATAAATTAATTTCAAAAACAACGAAACAACTAAGACAATCACTTTTGTTGTTATTTTACTTGTTCCCCTTGTTTCCAGCAAATGAATCCTTTAAAATTTGTAGTAATTTGTCTACATTAATTTACTAGCGCACAAGACTGCTCTGAACATGAAAGGGAGGACCATGCGGAAAATGAATCCATTACTTATTCACTCCCTAATAATAAAAGCGGAGCCTTTCTCCTCTTCGTTCTTCCCCCATTCCCCGGCCTAACTCTCTTTTAAGAAACCTCTGAACTTTTTCCGCATTAAAAGAAGAACAAGATCCCACTTGGAAGACGTGTAAGTTGATGGAGAGGGGCAATTTAAGAGAATGAAAAGTTAACCTATTAAAATACCCGCAGTAAAAAAAAGTTCTCATTTTATGGTGAGTTTATGAGAACGACGATAGGATAAGTAATAGCTTTATAGTATGCAAAATCACAATAATTGTGTAATATGAATAAGTACTTTTCCCTCACTCCTTCCCTCAAAACTTGCCTCGATGAAGAAAAGTTCACCTCTTCCCTTTCTATCATAGATGGAGGAGGAGGATGATGGTGGTTAATGAAATGGAGCCATTGGAGTAATAAAACCCTCTTTAGATCGTGCCGCTCAAGACGACTCGTACTTCCGCCTATAAAAGTATGGAGTACTTTCTCCAAAGAAATTAATATTCTGTACGTTTTATAGGCTGATGGCAGTAGTGCTCTTTAAGGAGGGAATGAGTGACAGGATTTGCGCTATCTTATCTGGATAAAATGAAGGAGGACATGAGATGGAGGAAAGAGTGTCAGCCAAGTTGGAAGTCGGAATCACTTACTTCGTCGACATTTCCCCTTTCTCCTTCTCACTAACGTTTGACCTGTCGTGCTCATGTTCCTTTTCCTGAAAAAGACTTTTGTGATCAAGCTGATAATCCTTGGAAAGGAAAAAAAAAGCTCTCTTGAGAGGAAACATAACACGAGAAGTCCAAACAAAAGTGAAAGTACTTTTGGAATACTGGGAATGGGAAAAGTTGTATGCACTTCTATAACCTGTACATACTTGAGAGTTGTTAGTAGCGTAAAGGAGGAAATAACAATTCAAGTACATTTTTGATAAGGCAATTTGCCTGATGATATCTGTATCATCCCTTCTTGCTAGATGCATTACACATGGATACATACATATATATCGGTGGATCGATCGAGGTAAAGTAAGTGCCACTTGTCGTTGTCACAAAAATAAAGCGACTCACGAATCCACTTACGTTCCCTTCTATTTACCTCTTCCATACCTGAAATCAGATAAGTATGATGATGACTCTCCCAAGGAAAAATTAATTGAGAAATTATTTCAGATACCGTATTACATCTATCAATCAGTATCAACGAGTTGAGCTGTATATAATCTGATGGTTAGCTTTTAATTTATAATTTTAATCATACCATTGACAGGTGGGTCACCATTCGGACACCGGTTTTCAAAGGAATACAACATGGGTTTATTGTCATTTTGGACGATTTTCTTATCTTGTTTCTTTGTACTGAAACGGAATATGAACACGGTAACTGTCGCAATTACTAGCTTCGACTAGAAAACTTGTACTCAACTATCACCACCGGATGCCAGCATATAATCTGCTTAGGTGATAACATAATTAATTACAACGTTGTTTATTGTGGTCGTTAAACATACTCACACTTCCTTGTCCGTTAAATAACTCTTCAAATTTAATGTAAAGGAACTGTTCTTCCTTCTTGTAGCCAACTTGTTTGAATGATTTTACACTCTTATTAAACTGTAAAAAAATTTAATGAAGAGACAGAAGAGTAAATTAAACGAAATCCGACAAACTAGTCAGGTCAGGAGTACGCAAAGAAGATGACAAAAGGTAGATTTTTTTTCTCTGGCATCACTGGAAGAAATTAGCCCCGGTGGCCCAAGGCAGATAAAATCGTCTTGCGAGTCATAAAGTTGTTTTAAAATATTTATGATCCGAATCATTTTAAAGAAGAAAATGTCTTTCAACAGTCATAAGAGCAGTAAATGCGATTATATCACTTTATGCATCCATCCTCTCGAATTTCACAACTTGTTCCTGACTCTTCAAACACTCTAAAATAATAATACAATGACACTTACACCGACACTACATTGTAAATGATAATGCACATTACCATATCTTCCAAAAAATGGATGAAAAGCCACACACCTCGAAACACATTATTTCACCTTGATGAATATTAATCGTGTCTCAATCTACACATATACATATACTCTTATATACCTACACTCGTTCTTGATTTTCCCCTTTTCCGACCGTAATACAGACGACACTTTTTAGTCGAATTGAACCGTTTTTGACGCCTTTTTACCTGATTTATCAATTCACGAATTGTACAACAAAAGACAATCTAACTCAAAGGTTGGTTTTGCTCTGCCTATGAAAATGTTTTGCTGAAGCTCCATACGAGCAACAAAACGAAATGTTCACTGCACTGCAAAGATCGCATCTTGTAATTCAATTTTGCATTTGATATTCGTTTCTTTGAAATGTCTTCCTATTATCATATCAGACCTTCAGACATAGTCCTTATGAAAGCAACTTATCAAATTACCTTTCCTCTACACATACACCTTCACACTAAGCATTCGTTATTCCTTTCCCTCCGTTCGCAATTAGAACAATCCGATCTCACATTGAGCTTAGCTCATCATCACTATCACCATGAACTTTGTACATGGCATAATAATGTCAACTTTTTTTCTAGGTAGATGAGGATGAGGATACAATCTACCTATCCGTACCACTTAGATTTGGATTTGCACACACTAAGTAGGATTGTATGATTGTCGGCGTTTCTCCTTATTTGTAATCTATGGAAAAGTGACATGGTTTCTGTCTTGTTCTAGCGGAGTAAAGTGAAACACCTTCACATTTTATGTAATTATGCATGTCTTGGCCTTTTAACAGCAACACATAAAACAATGGTCCAGTCAAAACAGTGAGAGGGACGAGGGATAAAGGCGTCTAAGATGAGATGTATTTCAAATCCTTACTTTGGTACAGATATATATGCAGATTGATAACTATTCAGAGATGTAGTTAAACTTAAGGTTTTTTTTGCAGTTCAACATTTCGTACTAGTTGCAGTGTTGCAGACTATATGACATGGAAATGGAGATGAATGGGAAGAGCTACAAAGAAGATTGGAGATGAATAGCCCTTTTCTACTTTCGTTACATGTTATTTCCATCCAACGTGTATTCACTCCTTTGATTGCTGCAATAAAATGCTAAGAAGCAAACGACTTGGTTAATAATGATCTGATCTGATTTGCTAATCTGTTTTTCTCATTTCACCATCATCCTCCAATGCGAAATAGTCTGATATGGCTCAAGTGCCATATATCCGAGCAGCTCTCATTTGAAAGTCTACCCAGCCAAAGTGTAAGAATAATGTATAAAGATAAAACCGCGATTTCAACGTGGCTAACGATAACAGTGATAAACCATCGTACACAGTTTTCTCAAACAGATATTCATTGTAAAGCCAGTATTTCCCTTGGATCTGTACACCATCAACATCCAAATCTAGGACACAAGCCTCACTTTGTTTGGTGTCTTTCACCCCGCTCGAAAGTCGTACTCTTCGGAGAAGAGTGCCAGTATGGAGTAGAAAAACAAAAACCGAAGATTCATTTCATGCCATGCAAAAATCGGGAACTCATTCTGAACCAAAAATAGAACTTCGTACACAATGTGAAATAAATGCTGCTTTAATGTACTGTATAAATGCATTTAATAGCCAGCTCAGGCTTAAAAAGTTGTTTGACTACCACTGATCTCCTTCCCAATACGCGTGCAACAGCGGGCCCCCTTTTTTATCTTTAAGTAAAAGTTTATGAATAAAACAGCATTTTGTGGTGTGGCAGAGAGGAAGTCGTCAGGTTTCATTTTGGTTATGCTTCGTGATGAAAAATTTATCATGGACTGGCGTTTACATCATCCACTCCTTCTTGATTGCAATTTCATTTTGTCCAACTGGCTTAAGCTATTCTCATCTTTCGTATTCTATTGGGGTACGCTGATGCAATAAAATGATACCGGCGTGTGTAGTTGCAATTTAAATGATAGTTATTAAAAAGACTTTCTAAAGATTAAGTAATCTTTTGACAGTGAAAGGATTTTATGGTATGTTGTTTGCATTTAATGAAATAGTCATATAGATTAGAATAGACTATAACGTGTTGTCTCCAAATCGTTTTTGAAAGACGCTTGTTGTTCACTTTTCATATATTATTTGCTAAACGAATCAATATTTTGCCGATTCTCACAGATCAGGTTTTATCGGATTCTTTTAAAAAACAATTTGGAGCCCGTGAATTTGATATAGATGCAGAATTGCCAAGATAAATTAAGATATACAAGTATTAGTACGGTTCGCATCTTTAAGATAAGGTCTGCACATTCAGTGCAACTGGAATGTGCGCCGTCCGCCGCCTAGCTTCACTATCACATCTTTTGTTTTAGCAAAGAGTAATCCTCTTGTTTGGTCAGTTTTGAAAATTGAGTCATATTTTGAGGTACCTACAAAAGCTCCAAATAAATTCCACAACAATGGCATGTATGGCTTTTATGGTCATGGTCATAATAATCCCTAATGGATGAGCGGAGACAATGAGTTATCATTAGGTGATGTAAAATGAAAAACAATGAAAAGTAATCGTTCTGAACGTGGGCGAGAGAAAGGCTGGAGACAAGTTTTTGAATATTATGTATTTGGCCGACAATGTAGTTTTAACAATAAGAAAAGTTAATTTAAATGGCCCTTTTAAGTCTTTTCTGTTGTCATCCTAAATAGCCTTTGCAAGTAAAACGAGAGCATTTTTGCTAAAGCGGACTTCACAGGACGATTTTTTCATTCTGACCAAAGTGGAATGAAAAACACCTTCTTCGTGAAAACCAGTTTA
>JAQGAH010000271.1:0-52952 GCA_034696885.1 Lepidocyrtus paradoxus | reverse complement strand
AAAACCATTTTCAAACTTAACTAACTTCTATGCTTCTAGCTTCTTTGGCGTCTAGGACGCCAGCGGGCTTTCCTAGTACATGGATATATTCATACCTACCTGGTCTAGGGTATCACGTAACGAGGAAAGTACCAAGACGGAAAGTAAGCGGAGAAAAGCGAGGAGTTGTTATACTACGTGTACTAGTACATAGCCAACTTTTCCATACACATTATCCATGCTCATTACCTTGTACATATATGTATATCTTATGGATGTGCTGGTAATATGCGTGTGTATTATAGTTAGTCAATGTATTAGACTGCACTGAGGAGACACATTTAGCCATTTGATTATGCTACAAGAAAAGCTCCAAGAAGTCTGATTTTTTACTTCAACTATAAGTAAGTATAACAGAGAAGAAAAGAGCGGACAGTGCAAAGTGATAAGTAAACCACTTGCTCGCCCGTATTTGGGGTTTGTGTACACTTGTAAATTTCAAATTAAAAGTAGTCTTGAGCAATAACTACTTTTAATCGACAATTAACAATTAAAACCTGTTTTTTAAATAACGTTAGTCATCTAGTGAGTAATTGTGGTGAGTGTTGTAGAATTGTATATAGAGGCCGAGTTGGTGGACGGTGAATGTAGTTATCTTTTAGAGCAAAGCAGTCTTATCATCACAGTGGTCACCACAGTTAGTCATAATTAAGTTTTAGGTCCAGGCGGTGGTTGCAACGCTAGCTGATAAGAGTTATTTGCCTTTTTTAACAATGAAGTGCGTAGGGAAGTGCTGAAAGATTGGCTGGAGTGGTTTTTTAAATGCACGGAAACTGTAAGTAAAAGGTTAATTTGCTGAGATTTTTTTTTGACTTTGGATAGCTCCATGCCAGTTTTGGGGCTTTTGAATAGGGAGAAATTAATGAGGAAAGGGTAAAAACAGATGATAATAGGGATGATAGGTTCACTTGTGTAGTTGGCTGTCACTTAGGTTAGGTTAGCTATTTAGTGTATTTGCCTTTTCTTTGTGTATCATTGGGCTAGTAGAAAATCGGACAAGGGAGAGATGGCTTGTTAATTGAGGTTAAAAACGATTGAATGACTGTGAACGGTTTGAGATTAAATATTATGAAGTTAAGCCTCATTATTTGTGAATTTGTGTGTGTCGGCAGTGGCCTCAATCCACAATTCGTCTGATTCCAGTTACCACAGAGTTGTTGATAGTCCAAGCTTAAGAAAGGTTAAAGGTTGAAAGTAGATTAGTGGTTAGGAATAGGACTAACAACGCAATGAATTCAGGTTGTTTGTTAGGCTTCTTATCGCGTATCACGTTACGTTAGTCTCCAGAGCACCTCTGTTCAGGTGTACTGTTCATCTTTTGATCCTTCAGGTCCAATTTGCATTTTGTTTTTGAACTGATAAAGTTGATGACATGAAGCAGACATAAATAAATAAAGTGAAGCAATAAGCTATTCTTGAGTAGTAAAGTTTTAAAGAACTAATAGTTATATAATAATTGGGTTGAAAAAAATAATCTTGTACATATAGTACTCATGTCTAAAATAACATTTTTGTATTTTGTTGATTCTTTAGTAAGATCTCCTCTACCCGTTACATCTCATCTGTCTGCCAAGGTGCTCTGTTAAGCTGATAATTATATAGTGAGTGAAGACCGAAAGGATAACATAACCTCGTGGTTGATGTGAGTGAAGGTTCATGGTAATGACAAATGAGTTCTAGAAACAGTTTGATATTCAATTAAAAATTCGTGATGCATTTTTTGATATGATCGATCGTTGATTTTTGTTACAGGTTCTAATTTGTCAGAGTTGTTCGTTGTTCATTCAAGTAAATACGAATCATAGTCTATGCGCTCTCATGTTCTGAACCAGCTACACTCCTTGACTCAACCAGAGGGTACTCAATCATGCTGTATGGACGGGATGATGGAGCAACGTCATCTAAGGACCCAACAGACACTGTGTCACTAAAACATAACTCATCTGGCGTCACACTCGCAGGAATGTCAAGAATGGGAAGGCTGAAGGATCCAGATGCAATGGCTGCAAGCCCTGTACCAACCGGGAGTAGTTTGGGGGTGAAGACGTTAAAAGAATTTAAACTTTATAATGCGTTGTGCAAGGACAAGGAGGAAAAAGCAAAGGCAGGCAAGGAAGTCCTTAAATCTGAAGATAACAAAGGTGTTGGTGTCTCATTAGTGCCCTCAATCTTCCGACACTTGTTCAACCCAAAGATTTTAGTGGATGTTGATAGGGTGGAAGAGCTCAACACATTGGAGATGCAGTGCTTGGAGTGTTATATTAAAGCTCCGATAACAATTATGTATACTCATGCTGCTGACGCACATTTAGTGAGTCTATGTGTCTACTGTCTTGCCACATTCCAACACGCCCGACAGCTTCAAATCCATTTGTTACGTGTACATTGTATTTCCCCACCACGCTGTAAGGATTATCCGGATTTTGAAAACATTTACGGTTCAGAAGTCTGTCTGATTTGCGTCGAATGTAACAAAATGATTGAGCTTACCGGAAAAACTGATCAAGATGAGTCGATGGTGACGAACCACATGTGCAACAATGATGGCGTTCTATGCATCAAGTGTGCACGACAGTTCCCTCTGAAAGAGATGGCATCCCATGTTAATGTCTGTGAAGGAAAAATACATCAGAAAATAAATCCAATTACACAGATTCCATTGTTCCATATTAAAGAAGAACCAATCGATTGCGTGGATCTTGTGAGTAGTAGGGAAAACTCCCCGTCACCCTCAAAGCTATTTATGGGTATCTCTCCACCGAAACTGATTGATCAAACTCGATTGAGAAGTCGTGATAGCCGCTGTAGATTCTGTCACCAAGAGGTCTCACCCAGTAAAATCGCCCAACATGGCCTAGAATGCGGAGTTGGAAAGGCTTTGAAGCCGCAGTCAACAACACCAGATAAACGTCTCCTTATAAGTCCAAGTAAGCAGCGGGATCGTGCAAAATTGTCGAAGAGTTCTCCAAAGCGGAACCTGTTAAGTGAAATGGTGGCTTCTTCAAGTTTCAATGGTACTGATACTGTTTCTGATCCTCAAATCCCGACTGATGATAACTTAGGAAATGCAGATAATACTCCTGCGGATGCTGAAGCAGACGGAACAATGCAAACAGAGGATACGCTTGAAGATACATCCCAATCCAACCCTGCTCCCACGCCACCAATTTCCCCACTTGACGATGTAACCGATGATCTTGATGCTCAATCGTCTTCCTTGAGCAATACAGAAGTGGAGTGCAAAGCAACAACCTCCAATGATTTAGCCAAAGAGACTGCTGACAGTTCTTGTGATATCCAACCTAGCAGTGAGCTTGTGACTGAACGTAAGGAAACGGACGTCAAGATGGAACTGAAGACGTATGAGGACCCAGTACTGAATGAGCAAGATCCAGATGCAAGGATGCGTATCTTAGTCACTGAATTATCCCAATGGCTTGACGTCCAGCTGGAAGAACAATTGCGAATAAACGACAATATAGATACCCGAACTAGAGACGTGGAACTCTACAAATCAATCAACGAATTAAGCTCTGATGATATTTTAGAGATCATGGTGTCCAACTCTAGTATAGGCTGTACATATTGTCGCCAAGCAAAAATTGTGGGAATCGACCGTCGCCAGCTAGCTATCCATTTATTAACCGGGCATAAATGGCAACTCAGAATTCAGCAGCAACCATCAGACATCCAAAATGGACACGAACAAGTTGAAGATATAACATCATCAAATAGCGTTGGCCCTTGTTCGCCAAATTCTGAACTAATGGACTTGAATCAGTTCAAAATTATGTTGTTACAAAAAGTCTTTGAGTTATCTTGCAACGTGTTTAACTTTCCTTCAAGAGAGCCCTTTGGGGAGTGTCCCTGCGAATGTCTTCTTTGCGGAACTCAGATAGTATCACAGAAGCTATTATTCTCTCATTGGTTCAAAAATCATCCTCAGACTTCCATGAGATGCTACATGTGTCATGAAAAGTTCCTGTTTGTTGGGGCCATATTCTCTCATTTGTGTCTCGGCACTCCACACCCAATTATTACAAAAGACACGGAGGATGCTGGTTGCACTGGAATTGTTGGAGAAGACAACTCGACAGTATCCACTTCCTCTGCTGCGAATGATGACGATAGTACGGTGATGTTACGTTACCAGTGTGGTCTCTGCGACAATTTACTTTTGCCTGGATTTTTTAACTATATTGTTCATTTACGTACTGATCATAACATCTGTGAGTTATGCCTGCAGCCATTGGCAGACCAAAAAGAACTTCAAAATCATATCCTCAAGAAACATAAACTGAACTACTATTGTTGGAAATGTAAGCTGTCGTACTATGAGCAGGGATCCTTCCATCAACACATGTTCTGGAAACATGGTAACTGCAGTGTTGTTTGTAATATGTGTTGCGAAAAGAAGTGGTCCTTTGTCTATCACTTTTGTCGCCCTCCCCTAGAATACACTTGTGATATCTGTATGGAAAAGTTTACTAAACCAATGGCCCTGAAGGTCCACTCGAGAATACATAGCGGAGAGAAGCTACGAAAATGCCCTAAGCATAACTGTCATGAAAAGTTTATTTCTAAGAAGCTACTTGACAAACATCTGGAAATGCACCATAATCCTAATAATTTGGAAAAGAAAAGTCAAGATACAGAATCTACTGACGATGCTGCAGTGCACAATCCTTCAGATGACATTGATTCAGTTGAAACAGAAGAAAGTTCTCAAATCCGTCCTGGCAATAAAGACGAAGAAATGTGTGCAGATACTTTAGCTACTGATGGTGGTGAAAATGGTGGTCTAACTAATCCAATACCCAGCCCTCTCAATGAAAGCGAGGAATTGCAAAAGTTAAACCAGGATTTCTCCAATGCGTTGGATGACGTAGTTTCACTAGTTGGTGATGATATAGCCAACGAGAACAGCCAAAGCCCCGGCAGTAAGTGATTGGATTAGATAGTTTTTTTTATTTGTTGAACTAGTAAATATTTCAGTCAATTTTATGCTAAACTTTTGTTTCCATTGCAGCAATAGCTAAGGAGCTAAGGGAAAGCGTAGAAATGTTCTCGCCGGGAGGAAACGAGCAGGAGCAGAGTAAACAATCATATGAGGAGGATACAAATATGCCAGAGACAAGTTCCTTATCTCTTATTAACTCAACATCCAAAGGGGATGATGGACCATTTCTGCCGAATTCTATGCCTGTCGGACTTTCTGAACTTCAAAGCGATGCGACATTCGATGTATCAGGCGAGGAAGTCGAAAAGCCATTCGATATATCTGAATTTAAAGGACCTAATCTTTCTGAAGATGAATCGGACAATGAAGACGTGAATAAACAAGTTAATGAAGCTCAGAAACCAAAGCCACCCGCCAGTCCTACCCCAATAGAACCAGTGGATGATGTTATAGGGATATCAGAGAAAAGTCAAAACAGTTTGGACCTCACTGCTAATGAGAATTATTTTGGTTATCCTTCACCAGATATGGCTAACTTAGAAAACCTTCTCCAAGGTAATGATTATGTTTTATATGTGTATAATATAATAATATGTCTTTTTTTAAAGAGCAAAGATAAATGGGGAATATTCTAATTTTTTGTTTGGTCTCACAGAAGACGATGCAATGGGAGACTCTGAAACAGTTAATCCACCTAAGGATCTTCCTAGTATTCCCAACAGTACTAACAATGAGTCTCAGGAATCTGCCAATATAGATCAGGATTTGATGCTATCATCGTCGGACGATGAGGATGGCAAAGATGATAGTTCAAAATCTGAGATTAGTAATAGTAAAAAACTTGAACCACCTGAAGACGCAATCTTCAAAAGACCTGATGTACCTATCAGGAATGAACCAGGCGCTAACTCAGAGACTGAAGGTATGATTTAAAAATTGGATCTTTTGGATAAATCAACAGCATATTGGCTGTCGTTATTACCGTTGTCACATTTACTGTACAATTAATAAAATTACATGAGCCAAAGTTTAAAACAACTAGAAGGGCCAACAAATTTCTAATTACGTGATTGTGTATATTTCGTTCACAGATCCAAACGCAGGCTGGCAAAGTATACTTGATAGCTGCAACAGCGGCGCTCTTGGAAGTTCAACTGTTCCTGACGAGGCTAGTCTTCAATCGTCATTACAAAGCCAGAACCTGGAATCAGAACTATCCAAATACAGAGTCGCTCGCGTTGATACCCAACAGACACCCCCAGAGCCTATAGTGAACGAAAATTCAGTAATTAAGGCTCTCGAGGATCATACTTATTCCAAAAGTGAGTAAATACCAGTCACCAGTTTACATTTTTTATTTACTCACTTTGCATGGTTGTCTTAATCTAATGATGATTGATAAAAATTTATGATTAGTTATAGATTCTGATGAATGCCCGACTTCACTGTCTAAACCAGTGGAAAACTGTCACATAGCAGAGGGCGAGGCAAATTTTTCGGCATTGAACGGAGATATATCGTGGTATACACCTGACGTGTCTAAAGATAAAGAATCTGCAAACGTAGAACCAAGAAAACGACTTAGGAGTTCATCGAGTAGTTCATCTTGTAGCAGTTCATCGTCTGATAATTCGGACTCTCATACATCATCCGATTCCAGTGCTTCTGATGATGACGATGATGATGATGATGAAGGGACAGCGAATAAAGATGAAAGTTCCTATGGACAATCTTCGAAAAACGCCTATGCATACAAAAATTCAGCCAACTACTCGTCAAACGTTTCCAGTAGTCAGTACCAACATGTTAAATTTGTTCTGCCGCCGCCGCCCGCCAAACGTGGTAGAGGACGCCCCAAAGGTTCATTAAATAGAGACAAATTTGGTGTCCCCACTGCAAAGAAATTTCAAGCAGGGAGCGCAACAAAATCCAGGAAGGTTGGCAGAAAGGCTGACGACGCATATAAGCCACGTCGTAAATATAGAAAAACCAAGGGAAAGGTCGGACGACCAAAATTATCAACTACCACTGACAAGGAAATTGAAGCAGCGCCAGAAAGTTTGAATCACAACACCATTCCCGAGTCTGATTTGGAAACAGAAGATTCAGACAGTGACGCAACATTTCATCAGAAGCAACTCAGTGAACCTATATATGAAAACGTTCCTATCTCTGATAAAATATGGACCATTTCAAACGAAGAATATTTGTTACGATTATTGCGTGGCGTTAGTAGTCTGGAAAAATTAAAGCAGCTTGCTGAGATGAAGGCCCTTGCTTCCGCACAATGCAAAATCCCAAAGTTTAGTCAAGAGGTTAGTGACATACGAATAATCCATACATTGAGATGATTTAAGTCACTACTAATTAATTAACCAACTCTATCTGATTTGATTCTTTATTTATTTTACAGATGAATGGTAGTAAGAAATTGGGTAAGCAAATCGTATTATATTGTATATATAATATTTTGTATCGAAACTAATTGGATTTTTAAAATCTCATTTTGGCAGATTTAATCTTCACAATTAGCTAAATATATTATTAATTTTTTATCCAACTTTCAGGTACGCCAAATGACGTTTCAGATCAACAGGCCCCATACCACCCTAATGTAGTAGGCACTAGTAGTTCCGTTGGAGCGGAATCAATGATCGAGTATCGTCTAGCTGGCTCATCTCAACCTATACGAAACTCATCGTTAACCAAAACAGTGAAAATTAAAATCGGCAAGGGTCGAGGACGTGGACGAGGTCGTGGAAGGGGTCGAGGTCGAGGTAGAGCCGACGACGCTACACCCACAACATCATCTGCGTATGCCGAAAACCAGCATCTAAGTTACACCATACTTAATACATCCGGATCCGACGCTGCAAATCTGAACAACCCGACGCCGTCGACCAGCATGACTACTACTCAAGCCGAAATGGACTCGGACGAGGAGATTTGGTGCATATGCCGCCAGCCTTATGGTGGAAGAGATATGATAGAATGCGATTACAAAGACTGTCCATGTAAATGGTATCATTTAGATTGTATTGGCTTGTCTCCAACAGATGTTCCTAAAGGTAAATGGTTTTGCAATATAGCGAAATGTGTAGCTTCTCGGCGAAATTCTAAATCATCATCGGGAAGAAAGAGAAAGCAAACCGAAAGGCTACTTGGTCACTACACCCATTAGCTATGGCTTTATAGTAATCGTTTTTTAAAGTCATTTTTAATTTCCTCAATCGACCCATTCTTTCACATGTATGTTCAATACATACATGGAATTCTGTTTTAGTCGGTCTTCGCTAAGTTATTTAATGATATCTCGTTTGTTATTTGCCAGCACCAATGTGCTGGCACTTTCGCCTTTTTGATGTCATTTCAGTCGATGTGAATTGTGAAGAGTCGTAAGGTTTTGTATTTTTAAGTATTTAGGTATTCTCCTCTATATTTAGCTAATTAAAGTAATTATCACTGTTAACCTATAAAAACATCTCCACTTTTTTTGTGCTACAGAACTTGTGGAGAGCATGAATGTAAAATACAATAATCGGTTATGAGTTAAGCAAAAATAAGTATGTATGTTTAGAAGAGCGTGAGTGTGTGTGCGCTACGCGCAAATAATATCCATGTCGAAACGCAGTTTTAGTAATATTGACTTGGTGTAGTATAAAATACCTGATCTACATATGTTAGTCATAAATTTATAAAACTTATAAAAAGCATATGAATAGTGATGAGTGAGTGTATGTAATACAAATTATGAAGTGAAATGAGCCCCCAGAATACCTTCTTGAGTAATGTACTGTCGTGTAGCTGCGTGCATGGTTGATTTGATAGTTATTCGTCGTTTGTATGATCTATTCGAAATGATGTATTGGTAAATTTTAAAATTCTGATCTGATTCATCAATAAACTATATAAAAATTGAACTTGTTGTTGCACTTTCTTTCTTTCTACTACTTAAGTAAATACTACAGGTTTTATTGTCTTTCCAGTAAGGATAGTAAAACTGCATAGTTATTTTTATTGTTAGTGTAGTATGTTCGTAATTTTATATCATCACCAAAGGGCAGGGAACGAATTGAGGTAAGGAGAGCAACTGAAATCGGAGGTAACTGAAAGCTTCCAATAATAGCATCCCATGTGTGTGTGACATTATTATTAGATTAGCGCAAATTCAATTATCTTTACGCAATGAAATATGTTACATTGTCTTCAGTAAAATAGTCTAACTTGCACATAATAGAGCAAAGTCAAGTCCACTTTCACTTTCCATTTCCATTGCTTTACCAAACTTAAGTTTACTATATAAATTTTAACCTAATAACGCACACTGACTGACTTGAGGATATCAATTTCTGGTGATGGGTGTGATCGATATGATAGGTATTGATAATTGAATAATCAACATATTGGCGTTCATGTTATTAAATAAGCGATAACGCTTGCAACTTTAAATTTTTAATATCATGCATTCATTACCTTTTCACATCTCTAGAATTATGCAGGTCGGCGTAGAATAGCAGATTCAGAAGAGTAGTTGCACTGCGACTGCCATAGTGTCTAGTACTAGTCATAGAAGGGCCAGACACGAGGCCCAGGACGACAAAGCCCAAAAAGGAACCCTTTACTTTTTATGCATGCATTCCATATCGGAATTAAACCCCTCCACAAAGATGTGTGATAATGAAAGTCAATTAGAAAAACAGATAATTTCATTAAGATCCCAGACCTGACTATTTGGCTTTAAGGTGTAAGGTGTCCAAGGCTTTACCGAGCTGATTTTTTTTTTGGCCTGGAAGGAATCTGGATAAACATTTTAAACATGAAGATTGATACTTTCTTGACTGAATTTTTCTCGTTTCCCTTTTTTGCCAACTTTCGTTTTCATCCATTACTCTCAGTTTGCAATATAATTTGCATCCATCAAACCAAAAAGACTTGAAGTGGGATTTTCGTCCAAAAATGCCCGCCAATAGTTATGAGTTATGTAAAACCAAAACGTACATATTGCATCGATAATATAAAGTTTTATATTTCCCTTATGTCATCTTCGTTTACTTAGTGCATTCTTTCCTAGTCATTCAGACTCATTAAATAGCAATTTCGCGATTTTAATCGCTCTCAGTTAATACTATTTAAGTACTTGCCCACACAACTACCAATATTAAGACATGTAAATAAATAAAATTTATTAAAAATAGAAAATGGGATGATTTATTCTGTAAAAAAATACATAAAATGAAACACACTTCTCAAACGGACGGACGGATCACAAATTTCAACTCTCCTTTATATGGCTAGATCTGGTAGGTATCTTTGCCTGCCTGCACCTTTCTTCTTGCCTTGAAGTTTCATTCAACCATAACCCTGCACTCGTGCAATGCTATATAGCACTGAAGCTATAGACTGGATTTTGCTTTTATGTAGCAGTTAGAACGAATCCACAAGACAATCAGTCTACTTTTATCTCTGCTAGCCAGAGAGTCGAGGAGTAATGTTAAGGTTAGAGGAGTACTTATCTACGATATTTATCTCAGAATGATTGTTGTTCAAGTGGAATGTTTCATATAGCTTAATTTATATTTATCTGCTCCTAGCTCACTGTTTTAAAAGATGACAGCTAAATTTTATTGTGTACAAAAGTATTATCATCATCATCCCTCCTTCACCTGCCAAATTGGAGTTGGTGATGATATACCTATAGTATGAAGGGGACTCAAATCATTTGGTGCTAAGTTTTGTTTTTCTCCACTGCTAAACATGGTGTTCCTTCGTGTAGGGAAGGTCAACGAAACGGAAGATTCAAATTGGTGCAACTTGCTGATAATTCAAATGAGTGTCAAATCATCGTATTATAGTCAATTAGTTCACTTAGGCTTATCTTTTGCGGGGGAAGAGAAGTGACTCCTTTTCTTTGGGATAAAACGGACATATAAATCTCTCCAGCTAGTTGAACATCTGAAACAGTTGAAGTTGGTGGGAGGAATATATTGTCATTGTCAGCTTCCACAATCATCTGATATCTTAACATTGATAGGTAGCTATATAACTTGTTCCTTAAAGTCTTCACCCGCCCGATCTGGTCCGTGCCACATTTAACATTATTTATCTGTGATTCAGATGTAATTTTAGAATTTTCAGTATAACAACTGTTTGCTAAGCTCAACGTTAAAATTTTCGAGTAAAGTATTTTTGCTATATTATTTATTGAAACATTTAAAAGGTCAAAGAGGTGTGAAAACTGTTCATCGGAGCAAAGGCGATCTATTCTTTTTTTGGGGGGAGTTTTGATAGACTGGGCAAAATGGCATTTGATCTTAATATCTTCTTGGGCGTTTTGTACTTAGCATTAGTCTACGTCGCGATAACTGTCGTTTACGCACTAATTGTCACGGACTACTTTATGAGAATATGGAAGTCAAAGCAGATCTCTGGAGTGCGACGAGTCTTGTTGGTCACTGCTCATCCGGATGATGAATGTATGTTCTTTGGTCCGACAATCGTGGCGCTTGCCAAAATGCCAGATGTTCGAATCTTTGTTATTTGCTTGTCCATGGGTACGATAAATAATAATTGATGTATTGGGGTTGATCTTTATATGTTATACTATGATGTGGAATAATAATGATGTTGATATTCCATTAATTTGTAAATTGTCATTGTATTTTCTGCAGGGAATTATGATGGAGCAGGAGTGTTGAGAAAAGAGGAGTTTTGGCGCAGCTGCAAAAAGATGGGGATAAAGGAAGCCGATATCACTTGCTTGAGCCATCATCACCTTGAAGACAACCCGGAAGTTATATGGCAGGCACCTCATATGGCAAAAATCATTTTGCACTATGTGGAAGGATTAGATATTGATACGGTAATATAGCAACTAATTAAGTACCTAGTATTAAGTAATTAAAAAATATATACTCAATTAGATGTGATCTTGTGAGTTTAATTTTGATCATCTAGTCAACATTCTGAATAAAATTTTGACTATTTTTATTCTTTTTTGCAGCTTATCACATTTGATGACTACGGAGTGAGCGGCCACTTAAACCATGTTTCAATTTACAAATGTTTAATGGAGCTTATGGAGAAACGGCAAATGCCTCCAAGTAAGAATCTCTTCCTTGTATCTATTGTTTAACGTGTATTGTGAGATAAGTAATTATATTTATGCTGTTGATACTTAAATTACAGCATGCAGGGTATTCTCCTTGGAGTCGGTGAGTTGGTTCCGAAAGTACATCCTGGGTGTGTTTGATGTATATTTGTCATATCTGACGAGTACCGTTATGTACGTTACCAACGACGGAGGCCGCAGTCTCATTAGGGTAAGTATTTACAGTGTTGCTTATTAGTTTAAAAAAATAATATGCCGTTATGAATACGACAATTTTAGAAATGCCAAGAGTTTAAGTTTAATGACATAATTTGTAATATGTTTTTTATAGTCGGCAATGGAACTTCACGTGACGCAGTATGTATGGTACCGGAAGCTGTATATGGTATTTTCTCGCTATGTAAATGTGAACACGTTCAAAGAGCTCCAGTATCCGACATCAGAAGTCAACACGAACAATGCAAAACGGAGAAAGTTTCCGCTTTTCAGGAATAATCAGATCCGACAGAAAGCAGATTGATTAAGCTTAGTCATTTAGAAACGGTCGTATTGCTTATCTTTGTGAATGTTAAATAATGTGTAAATTACAAATGTTGAGTGTTTTCGGCAATAAGTAACAATTTATATAATATTCATTAGTACTCGAGTAAGAAATACTTTGTGTCTATTATGCTACGATTTTTAAATATACACGTAAGTCGTTGATTGACATTGACAAAAAGGCAACAAATCCCTGTTTTGTAGATTCTAAAAAATTGGTTGTTTCTTTTATGGTGTCTACCACCCTGTGGTTGTATTTGCCAAACGACGCATACGCCTAAAATATATAAAAAAAACGGATTGTATTTAGTAAGCATCTAAATTTAAATTGTATAGGCATAACATTGGCGAGGCACCACTGAATAACGTTTAATGATGCATACCTTGTGTTTCTGTCCTGGTCACGAATTTTCTTTTCCATCTCAGCATCCGTCAGGGTTTCCAAACCTGGACTCCATTGTTCCCAATCTGAAGGATTTCTAAACGGGTTCTCTACCGTTGACAACGGAGTTTCACTGAAAGCATATGTTCGCTGATGCCATGACAACTGTCCTCTAATGGAGTATGCAATGGCTGTAACGAATTCCCCTCCAAGTCCCAACTCGGCACATAATCGAACTGCAAAACTTTCAGGGCTGTTCACCTAATTAAAACATTCAAAATAATCATATTCTAGTGGCATAAATATCTAAATTCAAGTTTAAAATGTAGCAAAAGGCATATATTACAAAAATACTTTAATAAATTAACTTGGCATACCTTCTCACTCATATCCCACTCAATTTGGTCGTTTAAGGATGTATTCCCGACGTGAATATTCAGCTACGATAATAATTATTAATCAATTTAAAAACTACTGCTTAAATACATTCGGTTAAAACAACAAATAAGCATAAATGAAACCCCACCTTTATAATTACTCTTTGATCAGATTGCCCTTCGAAAATATTGTCGACCGGAAACGCATCCACCTGCTGCCGAATACTTTGAGCAACGGCTGGAACAAATGTTGTAGCATTCAAGTCCAGATCATCACACAAAATTTCTGCAAACTGCTCCGGCGTTACTAAACTCTCTATATTGAAATTGAAATTAAGGACAGTTAAATATAAACAAAGGCTTCATAATATCCAATATCCTATCTTGGTTTTCCGCAGTTTTAATTTAATCAAGTAACCATTTTTGTTCCATGTGAAGGTATCTCTCAGTTTCTGTCCATCAATTTCCATGTCTAGTCGAATGGGCACTAATACTTCCGGTTGTTGTGCATTTTCTACAATTGCCTGTGGATCCGAGTCATCAAAGCACAAGGGAAAGGTTCTGATTTTCTTGGAGGATACGCGATTTCGACTTATTTGGGTCGCTTGTGGAACCGCATCTAGATGAGAACTATTTGGAAGTGATGGAACCCATTGAGTGGGCTTGCGCTGCTTGGTTTCCCTAATCAATACCACCAATCGATTATCATCAGTACAATAACAACAACATTGTACATTAAATCCACGTAAAGTCGTCGATTAAAAAAAAAAACACTGGAGCCAATTTTATACCGTGGAGCCGGTGTTTCCGAAGTATGAACAGAAATAGCCTTGTATTTTTCATCCTTTCCATTCATGATATCCTCCACCTCCGCTGCCCTCAGGAGCCAAACATTGGCTGACAGCACATGTTGACTTAATCCTGAACAAATAAAATATATATAAACAATGATTAATTTATTTTTATTGAATGATTAATGGATTGATCACATCCAATACATCAACTAAAATTAGCTTCCAAGTAGCATTCATATATTCCAGGTAAATACACTTACCTAACTTGGCAATTCTTTTTCTCTCTTGGTCCGTCACTGGAACTCGAGTCAGTCCAGGATATCGCTTATAAAGTGAGCCTCGAAATTCTCTGAGATAATTTCCCACCTAAATAATCAGTAATCATCCATTTAATTACAGATGATAGATAACTCCCTGAATATGAATGACTATTTTATTCTGGTATAGTTGTTCGTTATAATCAATCAATAAAATTTCCTTACTTCCGACCCAACATAGTAAAATTCACCGTTTTCCTCCAGCTGGAAACTGACCGGTTTGTCACCGTACGTCCTCAGCGCCATAATTGAGTAAAAAGTCTCGCGTAATAATGAACAATCAGAAGAAAACTATCTCAATTCCTTTCACCTCTATGATGTCAACATCACATTTAACACTAGCTCAGAGCCTTTATTATATAGTTAACCAGCACAATTGATGCTCTTCCAACCGGAAATGAATTTCAAGCAAACTTATTTCGTATCAGTTCAATTCCCAATCAACATTGAAACTCATAAATAAACATATACTATTTACTAATTTTGCTAACTAATTATTATACTTAAACCGTCAAAGCTATAAAACTTAATTCAGCGTCAATGTCAGCGTCAGCATTTCAAGAAATAAACATTGGATTCTTTTAACAACCAACCCCAAAGTCATTTGTATACAAGCCAATGTCTCACATTCACTAATGCAATGAATACAAAATCATTCACAATGCCTCGGCATTACTGCAGCAGCGTACGCAGTACTTTTAGTCCCGCTGTAAATATGTCTGCGGAAAGCATAAGCGCAATGAAATAAAAAATACTGTCCGTTCCCCCACTTCATAAGCTATGCTTCACCCAATGCTTGTCAGTACAGTCATCCTGAGAAATTCGAGATGTACTTTGTTCCACAACAAGCGAAATCGGACTAGTGAAAGTCATCGTCTCATTTGACATTTGAACTTTCTTTCTGGTACTACCATTTAAGTTAATTACATCATGACAATATGTCAGGCTACTATATCTAGGGACAAATTATATAATGGAATACAAGTAGTAAAATTGACGGTCGTGATTTACAAACAGTCAGACCATGAGTTTAGTCAACTGGGGAACTACTCTACTTGAATTCTAAATGGTCACGAATTCCAGGACCCCACATTCATGTTTCATTTACCCTGAAAGCTGACCAAGAAATATTCATGCATAGAAACAGTGGTTCTCATCCATCATCACATCAGGCAATCATTTGGCCATACGATCTTCAGATTGCAATTGCAATCAAAAGGAATACGCTACACGAGCCAGTGTTCAGCCAAAAAGGGGGGGCAATGTCCATTTGATGAGCCCCAGAATGCAAAAACGCCCAAGAGAATGCAACGTGCAACGCATATTTTCAGCTTTATCTTTGGTGTTTCACCCCTCATGCTTTTAAGATTCCTTTGCTCGCATTCCTCCCTTTTTAGATTGGAATACCCAAACGCATATTTCCATACACCGTCATATATGAAAATTAACCTTACAACCGCATCGCATGAAACAGGAACATTCAATACATCAGGCATCCTTATCATATGGACGCTCGAGCTCAATTACAAAATGACTTTCTCTAATGGAGAAAGTGATAGCAAGGCTGGTCAGAGATGGTGGTGAAAGTGATAACGTAATTATGTATAATGAATGAAAGACATTCCCTACTCCCTACCATACACCATTTCCATTGCACCGGCTCAACAAAAGCATAAACACTGACTGGACTTACATATTCCAAATTTAATAAACTTTCACTCTCTTCGGTGGCTTCTTAGTTCTTACCTTTCTTAATCTCCTCGTTAGCTATAGGTGTAGCATCATCATCATCTATTATGCCTCCAATAAAAATACATGAAATGACTGAAGACTGGACATAAGACCTGACTACAATAGCTCATGTCATCGTATTGTGCATCTTATTTCTATCATTTTCATATAAAATGGCCAAGTTAGTGTGTGCGGGATCTGGGAGCATTGTAGGGATTAGGGATGAGATGATGAGATGCATATTATGGCCTGCTGGATATATATAAAAAACCCACCTGAAAACGAAAGGGAATGGTCAGACGGCACATGAGTTGAGTTGCAAACCACTGACATAGTCCAATGTTCAAGTTGGTGTTGTTGTTTGGTGGAGTAAGCATGTATCTCATTCAATTCTCCTTGTTTCCCTCATCCTCAAAAACCCATCCTCTTTTCCTACTTGCCGTAAATACAGGACACTCTCACTCCAACTCCTTTTTCTCTTTCGTACTCCTCAGTTTTAATAATTCACTGATGAGTTCTTAGCTCTGAGTTAGTGAGTTGTTGATTGTAGTTAAGTATTGATAAGTGCTAACTACTCTTTAGTTCTTTGTCACTCTGTTCAATAAGTTTTTATCAAGTATCTATATTCTCACCTTTGTTACATAATTTTGTGCATAAATAAACGACGGCATAAAATAGATTGTGGTTATTCCTTAATTGCTAATTCCAATTGTCAGTACTCGTCCAGTTTCATGCGCCATTAACTAGATTTGGGTTACGTCTTAAGTTGCTATTTACAAGAAGAAGGTTACTTTGCGAGTTGACAGTTGACAGTTGAGGGGCTGATTGTGGACCTTGGAGTAGATCAGTCATTAGGTGTCGTCACTTGCTGGAGAGTCGTCTTTACAAGTTCAGAATAAAAGGCGGGTTCAGGATATAGCGGGTTGAAGGTAATAATTCATAGCTTAATTGATCCTAAAAATTCTTATAGTTTTTAATAGTTATTAGGCTTGTGGAATTAATTACGGGATAATCAGTAATCATCATTATCAATCAAGACGTATCTATGTTTATTCATATTTCACTATTGCTATGATTTATATATTTGTTGCTGTCTTTAGCGTTCATAGAACAAAGACACAGTTAATGGCAATGTTGAGTAATATAAATCAGATTTCAGCATGAGCGTAATCGATAACTTGCAAAGTTAATGGGTTTGCTGAAAGGAGGATGGAAATATGGTATAAGCCATTGCCAGTTTTGCTTTTGCATGTGTAAGCAGCAGTGTTATCATATCGTGTAGTTATTTTAAACAACATTTTGCCTTTGACAACATGCCAAAAGTTGAAAGCACTGTAATATACTGCTAATCGCGAGTCTGTTGTGTGTCTGCGCTCATACTGGATTAGGAAATTGAATGAAAACATTTATCGGGCCATACTTGACTTCTTCTTCATGAATACATTAGTTTGTCACACATGGAATTGTCAAAATTTTGTCAAATTGTCAAGATTCCAACCTGAACAAGTTCAGCTTTCTAGATATCTAGTTTTCATATCAACGCGTTGGGTGACCCTGGCCTTGCAACTTATGGCATAGTTTACCTGTAATGTTGCATGCTGCTATGCGAAATCCACGCGTTTATTGATCATTACTTTTAAAGTAATGGATGCGTATTATGTTTAGGAATGAATAAAACAGCCACATACCATAATTAATGTATAAATATGTAGAATGTAGATCATTTTTCATAACCACGTCATATTTTTTGTATGCGACATTAAGTAAGATTATTAGTCGGAAGCAGAGTCGGAGAATAAAATCTTCCAAGTCAGCGGAAACTAGTTTAGCACATAGTCATTTATTGTCAGATCAGCAGTCATTATTACAGATTGAAATCATATCATTTAATGAATAATCTCGGTTCTATTTTGAACAGGCGAGAGCATAACTCATCCGCATCAGCAATTCAACACGAGACAGAAGCTCGTATAAATGTGATCTCTCAAGTTAAGAATCATGAACCAAACACTTTCCACTTTCCTGCAAGCATTATGTAGGTAATATCATGAAGCTTGGCGTCATACAGTAAACGAGTGCACAAAATTGGTGACCGTATTTGTCTATCTTTGATGACTGAAGAGTCGCGGTGACTTCATTGCTTTCTTGTGTTGGTTAACATTGCTCATTGTCGGCAGAGTATTAATTAATTATTTGCTGACTTCCATCTTTTTATTTTCGAGCGTGGCTGGGTGCACATTACTGAAGAGATCCAAAAAGTAGATCGAAATACGTCTATCGCTTGTCAGTTGTCATGCTCAGGTAACCCATTTCCCCTTTAATTTGTCCTTTGTATATGTAATATACCTATAGTTACTGAACGATAATTAACTTTTTATCATTTTCAATTCATTTCAGTGTTCATATAAATTAAAATTCCGTATCCATATTGCATATAAATCATACTAAAACTAGAGTAAAAATTATTCCAATTCCAAGTAACATTTTTCATGCATAGCTTCACGAACATCCATCTATTCAATGACCGTTTATATTCCTTGCAAGCAACTCCAGCACATGCATTGCAGAAGCAAACCACAGCGCAACGATTTCATGCTTGCTGGATGAATTTCATGATTACTCTGATGATCTGCTTTCGTAAGTTGCATCTCACAGTTTCATTAAAATTCAAGGTTAACAGGTCGCATCATTACTTTCGTAGGCAGAATCATTTATTGGAGTTTTGCCGGTGCACGTGTGCATTGTGAAATCTGTACTTCAATTTCCATACCCTATATGAATGATAAAGATGTCCCTATTACTTCAATCATGGTGTTTCGTATGGTTTTGATTTGGATTTTGGTTCAATCGACGAACATATGCTGCTTCAGTTATGATTTGTCTTTAGTTGCATCCTTAGCCCTCCTTCCAGCTTTGGAGATTGCGTAACTAAACGAAACAATTTGTAAAACTTTTATATTCCAGAACAATGGATTACAGGAAAGGAAAGCTTCCATTTCCCTCGAGACCTTACCTAAATCAGAATGGGGCTGCCGCAGCCGCCGCTGCAGGGAACATTGGAGTGAAGGGGATTATCGCTGGAGGGATTACGGGAGGGATTGAAATTTGTATTACCTTTCCCACCGAGTATGTCAAGACGCAACTTCAGTTGGACGAAAAAAGTGGCAAATCCAAGCAGTATAATGGGATCGCGGACTGTGTGAGGAAAACTGTAAAGTCGAATGGGGTCTTGGGGCTGTACAGAGGTCTCAGCGTTCTGCTTTATGGCTCCATTCCCAAGTCGGCTGTGAGGTATGTGTAACAACATATTTTGCTGTTTCTGAAGGTATTGCGAATTAGAATATTAATAAGAAATGACTTACCATTGTGGAATGTTTGTTTAGGTTTGGTGCTTTCGAGCAGTTCAAGAAAATGAGCGTAGACGAAAAAGGAAATCTTTCCCCTGTTCAAAGACTGACCTGTGGCCTAGGAGCAGGCGTCGCCGAAGCCATATTCGCTGTGACACCCATGGAAACAGTCAAGGTGAAATTTATCAACGATCAGAGATCTGCGAATCCGAAATTTAAGGGCTTTTTCCATGGTGTTCGGGAGATCATCCGTACTGAAGGTATCAATTACAAATTTTGTATCCTGAAGAAATGTTAGAAAACAAAATTGACAATTCTTCTATTTTTTACTTTGGATGATAGGGATTGGAGGTACTTATAAGGGTGTCACTGCCACAATCATAAAACAGGGCAGTAACCAAGCCATTCGATTTTTCGTAATGGAGTCCTGTAAAGACTGGTACAGAGGGGGAGATCCTCAAAAGCCAGTTCCTAAACTTCTCGTTGGAGCCTTCGGTGCTGTTGCAGGGGCTGCGTCAGTATTTGGTAACACTCCTGTGGATGTTGTAAAGACCAGAATGCAGGTATATTAATTGCAAACTTGGATTCTTTACACAGCACATTAAATTGCATGAGTCTAGTTTAAGTATCTAATAAATATCGTTTTTACCTGGTTTATAGGGACTTGAGGCGTCAAAATATAAAAATACATTGGATTGTGCTGTAACAATCTGGAAGAATGAAGGAGCCAAGGCGTAAGTTATCACATGGCATTGTAGTCATATTTCAATACTAATAAATAAACAAGTATAATCCTTAAATTGTAAATTGTAAGTAATATTGAGGACTTACGCATGCTCTTTTTTAATTATAGATTCTACAAAGGCACAGTTCCTCGTCTCAGCCGTGTTTGTCTTGATGTGGCCATTACTTTCATGATCTACGATTCCTTTATGGAACTGTTCAACAAAGTGTGGAAGTAATTGTAATTTCTACGGATTGCGAAAATAATCTCTAGCTGTATATGAATAACATTATTGATTAATAGAACAAAATGTTTTAAAAAGGTATATAAGAATAACCTGGTGTGCTATTCCGTCGCGGTATAATGAATACATTAATTCCAAATATGTACTTATATGTATCTCTTTAAGGTGAACTGTAATCTTTGTGATTTTAAATGTTCCAACAAGTCTTATGCATGACACTTGTTTTAGTTAGTTTTCCCCTCACTATATTGCTGTTATGTGCATTCCTATATATTTGTGATTGTGTTAATTGAATATTTATTGTCTTATGAAACCGTATCATAAAAACATCGACCTTCATAGGAATGGTTTAGGTATGTACCTAAACGACTAACTGAAGATGCTATTATTTTATTCTAGTGAAAAACAATATTTTTGTTATAAAATTAAAAGTAGCATTGTAAGCTTTAATTGATTTTGCATGTGAAGTGTTTCAGCATTGGTGCTATGAAAATCCATGGTGTTATATCATTTCATATTTTGCTTAGTTTTAAAACTCTCACGTCAATCTTTACTTCCGTTAATTATATAATACTAAAGTTAAGTTTTGCTGTCATAAATAATTTGAGCTTCCCACTACACTACGTACAACTAAATACTAAACACTACCTAATTCATTCACACAAGCGCAACGCATGATTTCAAATGTATTGTACCATTCCAATCTTTTGTTAATGAGTCCGAACTAAAATTTTGCACAGACCAACTATTATTACTTTTACTATGCAATGTATACTTTATTTACAAAGAGACTGCCGTTTGCTATTGCACATATACATTGAGCTTGCACTTTTGAATATGAAAAAAATGTTATGAATGAATATAGTCTGATATGTATGCACTTGAATTTGAACTTGATTTTTAAAGACAAATATGAAGTAAATTAATTATATTTGTCGAAATCTTTCTGATAACCATTCTACACTGAGTTTAACTTGTGTACTAACTTTCCATTAACCATTAACGTTTGAAATGAAAGCGTAAAAACTTTGAAACTTTATATGTAGGGATTACTGTGTACTTATCTTCCAATTGAAATTCGTAGTTTGTTAAGTTGTAAAACAGTTTTGTATTAGCTAAAATAGCTTAATAATCATGGAGGGTTGTCAAGCATTTTTAAAATGTTATTTCTTATGATACAGAAGCTGTCTAATTATCTATGTTAAGGTTATTATTAGCTATATTATGATTGAAAAAGGTTCTATTGCCGACAAAGTTAATTTCCTCCAAAGATTGCGCTAATATGCGGGTGAAAGTAAGAAAAAGCGTAATTGCCTAGCCTAACCATACTTTAACGGACCAATTCAGAGAAAGGTATCATGACACCGCTAACAGCTACCTTTAACTGGAAAATTGAAGAACGATTGATACCTACGAATTGATTTTGAACTCTAATTAAATTACAATCATTCATGTTACGAACACTTGGTAGAAAAAGACAGGGTGCTACTGCAAAAATCGTGTAAAATACCGTAAATATTTGTGAAGGTCTTGTGCGGTTGTCGGAATGCCTCTCTGAAGCGTTAACGAATACATATCATGCTACATACCTCTGAATTTATATTTACGATGAATAATATTATTTCGTATCGATGATCACCTCTGTGACCATTTGGTATGCCACTCGTAAACTTGTGAGACATGTTATCATTTAGTTTGCCATCATTTTAAGTCCCAAATACTAACCATAAGGTATATCGACAGAATATTTAAATAGATACATGCAAAGGAATCTGCAGTAGTAGTTATATTTAATGTATGTAATTATAATTAAGCCATGATAGCTTTTAAAAAATACAGGAACAGTAATAATGAGTAGTAATAAGGTATAGCTAGTACAGTTAGTAAACTCTACCCACTATGTTCAGCGTCCAATGATCGCGAGTAAAGAGAAAGTCAAGTTAGGGTTTATTGTACGCTGGGAACTTAGCAGTTGCCGATAATATATTACATGTGGGGTTAATTTCTACGAACTTTAATCAAGAAACTGTGAAAGATTACTTGGGCGATATTTTACTCTACCCTATTGTATGTACATCTAGTTAAAAGTAGTCGGACAATATATGTGTAGTGAGCATGTGTAATTTCTTTAAACAACTTCAAAGCCTGAAGCCTCAGGCGAACTAAATTTTTATAAAAGGGGGATTCATACGGTGTATGGACTAGTAATTAATGAAAAAAGTATCTCCAAAGATAGTAAAGCATTGTAGTAGAAGTAAGAAAAAGAACATGTGTACAACTGAAAAAAAAATCATTCTAAGCATAAAAGTTTTAATGAAAGGGAACTGCTAATTAGCCGAACTGTAAACAATATTCTTCATAAACGAACTATATGTAGATGTAGTGAGGAAAATAAAGATTTTGGGAGTAGTATTATTAAAATTGTGTAATTTGGAACTGCGCGTCTATATACTACTTGCGCTATTTCACATTCGTAATTTTTCTTGGCTATTATCACATTGCCCATGCATGCCTTCGGAATTGTCGATTTGGTTAAATATTTTATGCATGCATTGCGCATAATATCTTGCATTAGTCCTATTTGTGTCATGAAAAATTCATATCATTCATATACTTCTACTGATGCAGTTAAACCATAGTCCAATGTTAACTGTGAAGTTGGACGATACCAAAATACCTGCTCAATTATAATTTGATGTTGCAAGTTGGAAGTTAAAGCCGTACTTGAGTGTTCATTAAGACACTTCATACCAATTCCTACACAGGGAACGGTACATGCATAAAGTTTGCGAATATCCGATTGCATACATTCCGATTGGGAGTAACAAAAAGGTAAAAAATACTATCTACCCGGAGTGGCTTCATCTAAAAATAAGTATTTATTTGGGACGACGAAGCGAATGGCAAATTCCTTATCTTATTATTACCACGCATTCCAGTAGCAATTTGCAGCGAGAGCCGGCCAGGGCTCTACAACTTACTAGACTAGACTTTCTACGGGGCATGTTGAGACTCATGATTTATTTCAACTTTCCCTTTACATCATTGAATGAATCTGAGAAAAAGTAACATTTGGAATATAAAGTGAGCTTTTCATGTTGCTATTTATCTATTTACACTTTGTGTACCTACCTAGCTACCTTTATACCTAGCTTAAACCTGAATAAAAAGTTTTAATTGAAAAGTAGCTCAACATTTTTTTTGAGCTTTCACAAATATATAATATATCAAGCCATGAAATGATAACTGAGGTGAATAAATGACTATACATACAATCTTTTATTTATGAAAGGAAGCGAAACTAGTTTAGTCATCTGATAAGTGCAGGAACGACAAGGAGGATAACGGTCTGGCATTTATCAGCATGACACACCGACTCCCATTAAAATCTACACGAATGGGGAGAGAGTTGCGCGGAGTTGCCGGTATATATGTTGTTGTGACTGTTGGGTAACGTTGTGCAAAACGGGCTACTTTACTTCAGATGTAGCGGGATGATGATGATGATGAAGTGATACTGAAAGATTTTCTCCAGCGTGGTGCTGGCCATGCATATTTTCAGTTCAATCTGAGGAACTCAGCTACACACAGACACATTTTTTCCCTGATATAGGCTTTCGCAAAAGGTAGCAACTAGTTCAGGGAAAGTTGTTTCCATTTTCCCTCTACACAACTTGTACAGATTCAGGGAAGGCCGGTGCCACGTTTCTAAGACAGGCATTCCGTTTTTTTGTGCTCTAGTTCCGTTTCCCAGTTTGCCACACTCAATACTGATACTCGTACTATATGGGATCTAGCGCTGGCTCTGTTGGACGGCGCTATAATTGGTAGGCTTGCTCACCCAAGACGCTTCGACAATCAGTGTTTTATTTGGGTGATGCACCCACTTACAATTATATAGGTTCTTTATTTCTCACGCTATCCCTAAACATTACATCCATATGATTATCATTGATCATATAGCAGTGATAGGATCACTCATCGTGTCATCATCACATAACACAAAGGCCTGATTGCATGTCCTATTTCATTCCATTCAGTTGTATTATTGCCTTGGAACTACGTGTGTCCACATCCCAGGTTCACATAACCATGGACTGACTTCACCCTTTGTCTCCCGGTAGTCAATCGAAGGGACAAGAGAAAGGATTAAAGAAAGGGAAAACTTGCACAAGTGTAAGAAGCCTTGTTGGCTCTCTCTCACTCTGGACATGAAATAATATTGCTAGTTTTGGGGATGTTCAAGCTTTCACTAAGTTGGGTTCTTTTTTTCTCGCTCTCGCTCTTCTCTTCTGCAAAAACTTTAGGTGAGGAGGATAGCTGGGTAATTTTGAATGCAAGAAGGGAAACGCTTTCTGACTTGGTTTTTTTTTCGAGAGTTCCATTTCACCCACATATTTTTTGTATGAATGCTCATGTGGACAATTTTTTGTGCTTTGGACCATAATAGCTTAATCAAAATGCTGTCGGTTGACTTTCTCATCCATTATTGGCGCGTTGCCTAGTGCTCACACCGTTTAAGGGGGAAAATGGTGTAACGTGAAAACGAAAGTTCACCGTACGTAGTATAATGTACAGCTCCTGTCTTGCTGTGACTTCAGCACTTATTAAAGGTAACATGAGAGCTGTTAACTGTTTGATGTGTGATATAAGGAAGTTTTTGACACGAAATAGCAGGGAAACAAGTGAAAAGTGTGCGTAGTTGTTGTCTAGCTTTAGTTGCAATATCAGCGACTTTTAGCAGCAAAATCTGTTTCTTGGTAAATAGTTTTGTGCAAGCAGAACAATTTATTAGACCACTTTGACAACTTTGGGAATGAGTATTATATAGGATTACTCTTGCATAATTACCAGTGGGGAAAATTTGTGAGTACCCGGTTAAAAATCAGAAGTGGGCCTTGCTTAGCATAGTCTGTCGCTCATCGGGGCGTCCATCAATTTCTCCATCTTTTTGCATAATGAACTTACTTTCCTTGTGTGCATACTTATTGCATGGACAGAAAAGTTCCGGGTGAGCTTGTTACCATCCAGAGGTTGATTTTAATTAGATCTATTTTGCTAACAGAGTTCTCAACATGTCATGTATTTAATGTACCTAAGCATTAAATTGCTGTTTCAAGTGCAACTTAAAATACTGCATAAACTGGTCAGAGTTGCGGTAGCATCAAGCTACCCCAATACATACGAAGCATGTCATCGCACTCGGTTGCAGGGAATCCAGGCAAATATCATGAAATCTTTTTACTATCGTTTACATCACTTGTTTTCTCTGTACACGCATTCAAACACATTAATTGTAGGCAAGTATTTATGATTTTTTAATATGTTGGCTTAAATGCACATGTTTTTTTCTTACAGTAAAACATATCTTTCTAAGTTTGCTTTAAACCCAGAATGCATTTATTCCTAGATGGCATACTGCAACTATTTCAAGTTGAAATATAGCCATGGCTAGCTCTTACTCTTCCGCATGCCATGGTTGAATGTTTAGCCTTTTTAAAAACTTTCCGAGTCAGCCTATCTCATATCCCCCTTGAAATTGCCCATTTTCATCACAAAATCATAATGTCATTTGCTCACTATTTTACTGTGGTCCGTAAGCTGCTGACAACAGACTTGGGAAAGGGTAAGTCCTACTGCGTTCTCCCAGTTTTAATTAGAAATTTGGCCCATGTTTCGCGAACTAATTTAGTGAAGAGTATTTTTTACCAGTTTAGTTTTAACAATTTTCCCTCTAACCGAGCCACTCTAGCCTGTAAAGGGTGTGTTAGACTCATACGTAAAATTTTATACTTTCATTTACACGCTGCACAAAGGATCTTACTTTGGAAGCTGAGTCATGAGCACCATCATCATCAATAATTCTGTTAAACTATGTCTTTGTCCAAATACCAGTGTATCGTATCGCATTACGCTAATGTCATTGGCACGGAAGTGTCATACGTTATTTAATTTTGATTCATGGGGATAATAGTAGCAGTATTACAAAACCTGTGAGATTTAATTGCATCATCACTGATCCAATTTAGTCCTTATATGCATTTGGGTTTCTCCACAGGTATTTACAAAAGGGCTAAACTGTCACATGAAGTTCCTTGGCTGAAATATAATATACCCAGGAAGGGAGGTTGCTGTGGTAAGAAAAATGTTCATTTTTGTCTCCCTGCACGCTGATGCTCCTCTGACATATTACGTAAGCTGATATACATGTTCTTGACGGTCCCCAGGATTTTAAGTGGAAAGTCCTCTATTTTCTTTGTCCCCTTTCATGCAAAACATTAACCAGCACAAAAGACAGGGACGGGAAAGCAAAGCAGGTTCCTCTCTTGAAGACCGTAACTATTATACTTACATTGTTGTAAGCTTGCTCTCGCTCTCATCCAATTTCTACAAGTACTTGACTGATTTTCCGTAAAAAATATCTATAACATGTGAATAATAAACTTTTCATGCAACTCGGTCTCAGTGCATGCAGGCGATTCCATTTTTAGAACCCTTTTGTGTAAGTGAATGATGTGAATGACTGGCGTTATTGGTGAGTGAAAGTGAAACCGTGACTTTCTCCAAAAAGGATGCTGTTGATTCAGAAACCTTGAAGCGCACACCGAGTTTTTAAAGCTTTATATGCTTCCTCCATTTCGCAAGACTGGAGGGAGGCGAGTGAAGGAGGATGGCGCTATCAGGACATAGCGTACTGTATATGCTCACATGTTAAACGGGCACATATGAATGACTTGTCTAACACTTTCTTGTGGATTTCTCTCCGTGAGCTGAAATAAATCGGTTAGTTGGAATGTCTCTCACTTACTCGCCGCGTCCTCCACCTCTTCGCTTCCTCACTCCAACTTTTCATCCTGAACTCTGCTATTCTATTCAGGCCTGGAATATAAATGGCTTAACCTCAAATAACGTGCTTCCCAAGTGACACTTTGTGTAATAGCGGAGAATTTTGAGGAAGCACCCGCTCTTGGCTTATTGTGCCCCTCGAAAATAAGTAAACTATGATATGATGTAATCCCGAAACTTTTCAGTTTCATTAATACAGTCATCTCCATAATTTTACGTTTGTGATTACAGATTAGCATATATGAAACGGGCAGAGACAAGCTTTACTTGGAGTAAAAGTGAAAATAACTAGTGTCTAGAACAATTATAATCGACTGTAAGCAGCTGCTACCATCATTCCTATGCTAACAGTTAGTTTATCTCAGTGTCTGAAACCGTTTTTTATTCCAGCTAGACAATGCAGTTTCTCTACTGACAACATATAAAATGTACATTCTGGACGGAACCGTTCCCGCAACACTTTTCGTACAGAGACCACAACTTCCTCGAAAGTGACAGTGGGGAAAACGTGCTCCTTGTATTTTTTTTTCTAAAGTTACTTTGCATACAAATATTTGGGTGTTATGAAAGGCAAACAGTCTGTTGGCTACAAACGAAAAAAATAAAATATTCATATCTGGAAGGAGCGGACGTAAAGGTGTCTTGCTGTGTGACACAAAAACTCAAACTACATCCGTCCTTTAAGGGAAAGCAAAAGGGGTTGGTTATTGCAACGTGGAAGAAAACTTTCCCTGCGTGAAACATTTCTCTGTTGTAAAGGGATATATAGCATTAAAAGCAATTCTTCATCTTTTTCCCGTGTACCCTCACACAATTCTCGTGTCTCATGAGAAAAAGTTTCGGCACAGTTTAGCCTCTCTCACGTTGACTCATCCAATTTGAGAAGACAACCATTCTACAGTTTCGAATTCATTTTGGGTTGATTCCGGAGAAAGTACGGACTCCAGGGTAGATAGCAAGAGCAGACAACGACATTGCTTTCCTTGTGATTGATTGATAAGAAAACGGAGGGCAATATAGGCTATCCTCAGATTCATCCAATTATTATATACTCAGCCTCGTCTTGTTCGTGGAGAGATAAATGACTGTATTGTCATGAGATATACGTAGGTTATTCTATAAGTAACGGACCAATTTCCTTTGGTATGCTATAGTATAGTACCGAAATTCATAAATACTTTCGAGATTAACGCTGTTAGATAGCCTAGACTCTTACTTACAAAACATGTCAAAGGATTTTTTTCGATCCACGTCCACATGTAGCACTTTACGAACTGTACAAAATAATTTTTTAACCAGAATTTCCTTTTTCTGAATTATCTTTAAAACTAACTGGCCAGGTTTTTTTTGCATTTTTGGCCAAACTTTCCGAACTTTTGCATTGTATGTAGTTACATACCTCTAGACCTTTCCGTCACCAAAAAGGACATTGTATGTATTTGTCTAGTTTTTTTTTTCATTTTGCGCATTCCACAGTTAGAGATTTTCGTAGCAGAGTTGGTTTTACAAATGGACCAAGATCATTTGGCATAGGTAAATTCTATACTATCGAACCTTTCGGTAAATTGGTCCATTACTTATTAAACAACTGAAATACGTACCTGAAAGTAAAGGTACGTTTAATGTGCAAATGATTCTGATCATTATTCATAATTACGTCACTAAAATGAGCAGAAATAATGTTTTCTTTTGATACCCCACTCATTAGATATAACTTGTCATTTAGAACAAAGTGCTGACTTTGACATTTGTCACTCTTCAGGTCACTATATCCTTTCCAAAATCAGTCAGTGCAGTTCCATTGAATATTACCGTTTCTGTGCAAAATTTTAAGAAAATCGTGTAACGCATACGGACAGAGAAGACGGACAGAGAAGACGGACAGACAGACAGACAGACAGGAAATCAAAATCTTAACATACCTTCCAGGTAATGCGTAATGGGAAATAACCTACGTAATCTTCAAAAGTAGGTTACAATGAACCATAGTAATCTACTACTGACGGTGAGTTCGTATTCCCTCACTAAATCGTTCATGCAGTTTTCTTGAACGTACCAGGAAACCATACTTGTACAAGGTTGACGAGATTCCTACAAATCAACGGGAGAAGTTTGTGAATCTGTGAAAGTGAATGGCTACTTTAGGTAAAAAAGGATTCTGTCAAGTTTCAATTTTCAATCTAGTAAGTAGTATAGGATGTTTTTAATAGAAATTTCTTTTGTAAAATATATTATAAGAGTTGACAGCTTGTTTTTTTTATTGCAGGTTGAAATCGGCACGCGGATGAAATATACTTTCACTTTCACGAAACAAATTTAATTTCCGTCGCATCTGCTTACATTCGTTCACTTGCATTCACTAGTCAGCCAAATCAAAACAGACTTTATCACCGGGGGAAAGTACTCGTCGAGTGGTTGGAATCGCCGAAAAGTTTGCACATGTTTAAGTTGTCAAGAAATGTATACAGTACAGCTTATCAAAATGGATAAATGGGTGAAATGATCTTGCAATATTGGATGGGAAAGGAGGATGAATAGAATACGCTATTCTGTTGACTGAAGAGATTTATTGGCTGGAAGATGCACCTTTCATAAAAACTCCGTCAATATCCATCCTCAAGGTAAGACATGTTTTTTTTTTTTTAAATCATATTGAAATCTAAACGTCGACAACTTCAATTGAATTTGAGCTGCAAATCAAAGCTGAGTTTGAGCTGTGATAGGCTCAACTAATTTCTGTATCCAAATCATTTTATTGTCGATGCTTTTCTACGGAACTCGGATCAAGACTATTTTCATGTGTGTAGTTTTTTTTATCAACCAATTCCTATGTCAAATAATAAAGTCTAAAATAAACCTTTGTCCGTCCACTAAAACAGTTCAGACTTGCCCTCTCATCATCCAGCATCATCATGCCAAAATAATTTGTGAATCATAAGGATCAATATGAAACCGTGAAAGGTCCTCCAAACACCTTTAATTCTTCTTAATGTTTCAAAGAAAAGGTTATCTGATTTTCATTAGAGTAAGCTATTTTTAGCACTGTGCTAAATAAGTTGAACAGAAAAAAATGGAACATGAGACGATCAAGCTTCAAAATTGGCTAGCAAACTATGACCGTCATTCTCAGGACATTCCAAGTAAAATGTCATTGTCACAAGCAAAGGTATCAATGGACGGGAGAAGGGTTTCCTACGATGTCTCTCATTCAGTTGCATGTTCAATCTAAAGAAACACGTGCTTTCTTTACTTGAAATGTTGTCTTATTGGTTTCTTGTCCAACATACATACCTGTAGACCCTTCACGCTCACTTATGGGTTGCTTTCTCTTTCATATTCAAGATTAGTTGTTACATTTGTGCTTTTGAGTTTGATAAAGTTTGAGGTTTCTCTTGTCTATTTTTAAAACACGATCCCTCAGTAGATGTAATGTGTCCTAAAAGATTCCCAAGCTGGGGAATCAGCGACATTCTAAAAAATGCAGGAGTTTCTCTTAACTCTGCTGAAACAAAGTTAGCCGGTAAATAAATAATAATGCTGAATAAAATTTATACACATTGGATTAGTCAGTTTTGTTTCACAATATAATATTATGTTTATTTCATCCCTGCATACTTTATAACTACTTATGTATGCGACTATGTCTCCCCATCCATAAGTATGCTCTTCAATGTCATTCATACATATATAACTAGACTGCTCGAGTTAGCTCTAATGGCAGTAAAAGTAGTTTTACTTTGACTCGGGACAAAACTAAAGATTACATAAAATAGGTAAAACCTTATACTCAGGCATAAAATTTTAAAGGGCTTCATGTAACATTTAGTTCTCCCCGAAGTAGCACAAACGCATTCATGGTTTATATGGGAAAAGTTTTGTCTGATCTAATTCTCAACTTTTCCACATCCTCGTCCCCAGTCTGACCTGGTGCGAAGGAAACTGGAGGGGAGTTGCATCTCAAAGTCACAAAGTTTTTTGTTGACCTGCATTCAAAATCCAAAATATTACTTACAACTGTCAGACAATTCAATAGCACAAATGTGTCTTTGCCTCTTCTTCCCAATCCTACCGTTTTTCAGCGTACTACTTTAAGTAGTATAAGTTGAGCAGTTTGCATACTCATTATAAGAATGGATTGTTCAGATCAAGGTGATATAAATGCTAGTGGGGTATAAAATATCTTTGCTGAAATCAAGGATAAGGGGCATCATTGTAAAAAACGGGAGATAAAAGTTTCCCTCCGATTAATACACGACTCGTATCTCTGCACGTCCCTTCTTTAACATGGCTACGTTGGCAGGAACAGCAATGTTAGTGTCACGTAAGACTGCTGTTGTTCCCCAGTCACATCCTTCCTGAGCATTATAGTTTTTAAATAGAAAAACATCAAAAGCCGAGATTCTCGACAGGATTTTGGAAAGAGCACTTTTCCATAACTGCCTCCAGTGATTTTTAGCCAAAGTAGAGAAACAGGAATGACACTAAACATGAGTTTGTGTTATTTCCCCATCCACCCTTTCTCAACTTACTTTCTATAATTTCACTGAAATCTCATCCTTAAATTCGGAATGATGATGATGATGATGATGGCATTATACTGTAAGTGATAAATAGCGCAGATGGTACTTATTTCTTGTCGATAATGACATGTCAGTAGAAGTTTGGAAACCTTGAAGCTACTACTAATGTAATGAATATACCAAATATGGAGAATAAGGTGGTGGTGGTTGGAAAAGTTATACAAAAGACGAATAGTTACGCACGTCAACTTCACGTGGAGCAATCAAGCATAAGATAATGTTTCCCCAGGTGTAATTTAATCGCAAGGTGAAATTTTACTGGAAGGTTGGCAGTTTTAATCACTTCCGTTGGATGTCCTCACCTCGACTCAAAAATCCGGCGAAACTTTCTCATTCTTGGGAAAGTGGATGTTGTTAGCTAATTGGGAAAGGGATACAAGTCAGAAAGATTCGGTACTTGGGAATTCCTAAATTTTCAGATTTAAGTATTGTAGATACAGGCAAACCAAACCATGTGTATACCTATCTTCCACTTGCGTGAATATGTATCGATGACGGATACATAAGTCCGCCCACGTCATGTTTTTTTATCTATGGGATGATTGTGCCACTTACTCTTCCAGTACATCCGTGATAACCTACGTATTATTGAGCGTCCCTGGAAAAGTTTTTTTCTGTGAATCTGGAGACTATACAACTTCTATCTAGTCAGTGAGCTCCTTTCTACGACGTTTAACATGTGATGGAGGCCCACTTATTTATTTTCTCTTAATACTTTCCCTTTGGGATTTATTACTATGAAATATCATGGAGCATTGTGACTTTTCACCTTTTTATAGTCGTTCAGCTGAACAGATTCCTAGAGAGAGAGAGATGGCAGCGCACAGATGCAACCCGAATTATAGAAAAAATAAATATGCCTAGTTTGACGAAACGAAATAAACTGCAGTAATAAACTCATCTCTGGCTCTCTGCTACGTTGTGCATTGGAGCAGGGGAAAATTTAATCGATGAAGATGTCGATTATGATCTCATCTAGGGTTTATTAACAACCCTTCTTCAAACGATAAAAGATGTATCAACATGAATGCAATTGTATGATCAACTTAACTAAATTATTCGCTTAGTGTACTAATGAATCGATGTGAACAAAGGGCAAAGAAAAAATATGTAAGTAAGTAGCCAAGTATATGTCACAGGTAAATATCTCATCATCCAGTATTCCTCAGACGTTTTTTTCAACTTTCCAAATCAACACTTGAGCACTCCTTATCAGCAAAGCTGCTACTGTGCTTTTTTCCTAAACTTCATCCCTCGCATTTTTCATTTGCTATCATAATCATTTAAGTAAACACATAACAAAGAGCGTGCATGCATCTGAAGCAAACATTTTCTCCCTCATTGTATTCGGGGCCGAAGGGAGCGGAAGTGGGAGATCTGATTTTGTTTTCAGTTTTTCTCCTGTCTTGAAGCCTTTTTCGTTATCCCAACGTTTTCCCCCAAAAGATTTCATCAGTTTGCGGCGTGAAAGTTTTTTTCTCAGTCCCTAATACAAGGAAACTTTCTGAGCTAATGTTGTTGTATTTTGATGCAATAATGCTATTTGCTTTTGACTCCAGTCTTCCAGATTTTTGCTGGCTGTGCGAAAGGAGAAAGCATAACATAAACACGATTGTTTTTGTTGTTTTAACTTGGGACTCACGTGAGACCACTCTTTCAATGTGGGGCAAGACCACACACATGGCGTGTTTATAAAGATGTATCAGATTCCATGTCCTCATGATCTTATCGTTAGTTAATATCACATAGGTACACTAGTTAATAATGATATGTAGGACTGTCCAACATTTTTTTATGGGTGTACATGGACAAAGCTGACAGGATTGTGCCTCCACTTAAGGCTGGAAACTAACAAGGAAAAGTGGTTAAAGTGAATCTAGATTTCAACAGTTTCCCTCTAAGTGGCAAACTCTTGTGCATACCTACCTTTTTGTTTAGGACATACAGTTATACATCGTATTGGGAGGGAGACAACAGAAGCTGGATCTAAGTATGCCAAAAGTAAAGACAGACGAGTTTCCCTTTCCTATTTGCCTTCCACTTTACGTTTATTTACAGTGTTTGCGAAATCGAAGTCTTGATATTGATCTCCTTATCATCTTACCCGTTCCGGTGGGCAATTTCATACAGGTTGGGCACGAAAAGATGACAACTGTTTTAAGGATATTTACTATTTAAAAGGGGAATTAGGTAGTGTAAAATGTTTTTATTTTATTTTTTTCAAAATTAACTACTGTTGATATGTTTGCCTTGTTAAACGACGTTTGAATGGGATTTAAAAGCGAGAAAGGGTTATTTATGAAGCAACGTCGGTTTAATAGAAATCTAACTGTGAATCCTAAACAAATATTATGTTGCTTTTACTTTTAATGCATGGGAGCAATTGAGGATAATTTACCCAATAGCTGTTGTTAGTGATTGAGTAAAGTTTCAAATTAGTACTAAAAATTACATAAATTTGAGCAATTCTAAAGAATAAGCAGACCAATATGTTTGCTAGGGCATATCATGCGATACTTTTTCTACAAATTTGTTTAATCTGTCATAAAAAACGTTTAATAAATGGATTACTTTGTTTTTTTTTGCATTCGTTTAGTAATAGCATTGACAATTAAACTTTGCTCTACTTATTCTTTGGAATGCATCAACTGTGGAAAGTTTCGATTACTTTGGCTTTAGGATTCTGAAAGAAAAGACAATGGAAAGCCAACAGCAGGAATATAAATCATCAGGCGGAAGCCATATGAACGGAAGGCATGTTCTCGCTACATTTACGCTGCATTTTTGGTGCATTTCTTGGCATCAGCAAATCTGCAAGCATGCACAGGATTTATGGACATTGCTCCAAAGTTACCAACAATTTTAACAATGGTTCATACATAAATTTGTTAAATAGGAAACATGCAAATAGTATCGCATAGGTATGTGACATAGGTAACGGACTAAAATTGCTACAACCATGGCAAATTGTGAAATCGGCTTTTATAGATATAATTTAGCTATATCATTAGCCAATGAATTTTTATGGACCACTTTTCATCGGGAACGTGTTCATTAGCCCATGATGTTGCACAAAGTTTTTGAATTTGCATAAATTATTCCATGAAATGATCGGGATGGAATTGTAAAATGTCAACATGCCATTTCAGATGAAACATATCAAACCTAACAGAGCTTCAAAAGCTCAAATCTATTAGGTTGTTGCGAGTCTAGGCAATTAATTATATATGGACTAATAAACAGACAGTCTGGCTTTAATCAACTGCTGAAATTGTTGGCTGCTATTTTGTAGTTTCAGAAGAAAGGCTTGCAACTTTAAATTTCAGTTTTAAGGTATTCTGAGAAATTTATCACAGTTAAATGCTTTGAGTTCACATAAATTTTACTTGATGAGGTAGTTTACACGGAAATTCAGCCAATTGAACTTCTCTCATTTCATCATCTGTAAATGCTGTGATTCGACACTAATTCAATATTCTGTAAATCAATTCAAACTTACACCGGATAGGTAGACGAGTCATACCAATGATTAAGAAGGCGTTTTGAAATAGTACTCGAACATTTCCAATTTGCTAAGTCTACTGTAAATTTACATGCAGATAATAGCCACATTGACATGACACCGACCTTCCGCAATTCCGATACTCTTGCTGGATTAATTCTGGGAATTGGCGATTGACATTTCACTCATTCATTCCCACCGCCAACGCACTCCTACATGACTCCTCCATAGGAAAATACTACATTCCAAAATCAATAACGAAAAGGAACGCTCCAGAAGAAACGATATGTTGTCAACATTTATTTCACTGTCAAGAAGCAATCGCCAGCCTAGAAACGCTGGAACTCACGTTTTCACATTGTGTGCGGACTATCCTTCTACATGGCTAGTTTAATTGGACATGTGAATGAACCTCGCACTGAAGATGATTGACTGTTCAATGGTATTGGATGGCAAAGCTCAGGCTCAAATGATGCTCGCAATTTTTGGATTCAATATAAAATCTACTTATTTGACGAGAAATCTGATACGATATACTAAAAGTATGCTGCTGACGTGAGTGATGTTTTGACCTTTTATTTTCATTTAATTGAGGTTAACAAAAGGTTTGCAAATCAGAGGAGGCAAATGTTTCAATCTGTAAGTTTTCTTTCCACTTCCCCTACCTCAGTGAACATGTTTATATAAAAATATATGCTCAAATGAAGATGTCAAATAACTGGCAGCCTCCTTATCATTTCTTAGTGAAAGGACCATGAAATAAAGCACCAATCTCGAAACTTTCTCTCCTCCCGGGCGTATTGAACTGTGTCTTTACAGAGGAAATTGGGAGTATCCTACTGAACTGTTTGAGACTGCGTAATTAAATTTGCTCTTCATTTGCTGTTTATGTTGTTACATTACCTTCAATTTATTTTGAAAATTGGATAAAAACAGGATTTTTCTTCCTACAGTGGTTCTATAATATGTATGTTTCTGATTTATTTTCCCAATATAAATATTATGAGAATCGGTAGAGCTGGAGCTGTAGTTTAACCCTGTAAAATACATTTGTGAAAGGGAAGCTCAGTTTTTTTTATCATTTCCTCTCCATTCTCCTCCTATAAGTCTGTTTAAGTCGCTAGATATTCATCACTTCCTCCGCTCCACCGTCCTGACTCCCTTTCACCCGCATCTCATTGAGAGTCTACGTGGGCAATGGAACAAACAAGGGAAAAGTAATTTCTAACAAGCCTTTTTTCCTAGTCATCAGCTTTATTTTGCATTTGCTGTATTATTTTGTCAGTCTAAAACCTTCATATTTCATGTCAAGACGGGGTAAGAGATATCTTCATATCCCAATAAATAAGCCACAAGCACTTTCACGAAGAAAAAAAACTAGAAGAAAACACTCCTGCTTATCCTCAAAACTAACCTACAGCTTTCATCATGTAGCTTTCCCACCTTTCCCTGAGAGTTTCCCCCTGACTAATATTATATTTAAAGGTAGACCCAGGCGGCCAAAAAAGGAATAATACAACTTTCTCGTCAACTAGGACTAAGTAAGTAGACCACCGACCTAAAGGGTGGATCATGACATGGGTATTACAAGGATCATTTTTATCACCAGGATGGTTCCATGATTTTCCCAGCTTTATGTATTCTCAAACTTGTCAGCGTGAGACATGACTCGTGTGGTTAGGGGAAAGGAAAACTTTCCGTAATACGATCTGACACATTGGAATTTTTCACAAAATAACTATTTTATTTCCTACTTAAGCCATTTTCTTAAGAACGTCTTTTCCTAATCTCAACAGAATATTCGTACTTTTGGATTAGGGTTGTGGAGCCATCTTTAAAAAAAAGTGAGCATAAGAAACTTTTAATGTATGCCATTTTTTGTCGCAAATGAAGTTAGAAGACCACTTGAGCTACAATCTGCTAAGTAGCCATGCGTTTGTTTTCCTCGCTTGGAGTAGTTTACGTGTTATGATTTGCTCAACTACTGTGATCATTGTAGGTAATACATGCAGTACGTGCTAGTCATCTTCATGCAGGTGTTTTCACTCTCTGGATGTCTAAAATCTGCATAAATTTTAAGAAGACGCAGTTTTAAAATTGATTTTGCTTTCGAAATAAGTAACAAGTAAGTGGGGATGCTGTAGTTTGCCCTTCCATCCGTATAAAAAAAATATCCACCGTAGTATATGGCCTACAACAACGGTAATCCGACCGAGAGTCTTTTTTCATCTCCGTTGTGAATAGGGTTCGATGCTAGCTCAAAAGTATGGAAAACTGAGCTATTCAACTTCTATGACATGAAAGTGATTACACTTGTTCATCTATCTTTGGCCTTCTGGCTACCCAGGTAAGTCTGCCTCGCAGCAAAGTAGAGCAAGGCGGAGACCTCTTCCCTTTTGCTCGCCTTTTGCTAACGTTCGAGTTGATGATAGTAAATCACGTAACTAAAGCAGTGCTCTCTGTAATAAGGTATTAGTTAAGGCTGGCAGTCATTTATATGGCAGTGTCACGTACAATTATGATCTCAATGTCTTAGGAAATCAGACGTTGGTGCAGACGTCGCATCAGGAGTGCTAAGAGAAAAGGCAATTAGTTGAGGAGCAGGCATTCGATCCATCAGTTTAAAATGTATCCACGTCGAGCTCGTTTCCATTCATCTTTATCAAGTAGAGAGAGGCTGTACCGGGGATGTAATATTTTTTTTTCTAATATGCATACAATTAGACATTACCATTCTGGAGCTTTCTGGAAATGCTGCTGCGATTTTTTTTTTCAATTTCCTCCCTTTCTCTATCACTTTACTTCTCAAACTATCCAAAGGAAAATCTCATGTTTAGGCGAACGAGGCTCATACTTAAGATACTGGAGAAGCTTATCCTTACGACAACTAAAATAAAACGAGGAGGCAAGGTAAAGCACGGAGTTCTCCAGGCCAGGTGTGTGTAGTTTAGTACTTGGGTTTGTGAAAAACCGATCAAGAGCCTAAGAGCGGTTGTGGAGGAAATGATACTAAAATTACATGAATGAAATGTACAAAGTTGGTAATATTTCCCTGTCCTTTTCCAGCCTCTTGCTCTCATCATGTCTTCCCCCTTCCGTAAAAGGATGAAAATCAGTAAGGGAAAGTGGAAATAAAAGGACTTCTTGTGTATAACTGGGTTAAGAAAATAAATTAAACGACTAGAGCATACTAAATCCACAGCTGGATACGTATTATTAACTTGCGACCGTTAGGTGAAACGCAAGTTATTAAGATCGTCTGGGCAGTCTGTCTGTCTATCTGTAAACACGATGGCGGGTGCAGTTTTGAGATTTTTTGCACTTTTTCTTTGTCAGCATAAGTTTTTGATAAATTAAAGAATCGAGTTCGTTAACCAGCAAAATCGGTTCACACCAACACCAGAAAAAAGCCAAAGAGTGCAATATTTTTGATTTTTTTTAGATAAAATTTCGACTTCTAATATTTGAAAACGCATTAAAAATTTTTTTGAACCGATGTTGTACCAAATAAACTTTTGTAGTGTAGGAAACTATAGTGATGTTTAGTTGGCACCAAAAGTTGTTATACAAACTGCTAGATATTTTTGTAATTAGTTTTTTATATAAAAAATGCAAAATATTTTTAATTGAAAATTTTTCATCGCACAAATTACTACCTTTTAGGATAAAATCTGATGCAAAATTCAACAAGCAGATTAACACCATGACCTCATCAGTGCAACCACATTAATCATTGCACCAAACGTCGACACGTGTTGTAGTAAACTTCTTTTATGTTTTTTATACATAATTTTCTGCAAGTTTAATTGAACAGACATATTTGAAATGGTTGTCATGGTTATGTGCGTTTTCTCATTTAGTCAAGTATGTTGGGTATTCCCATGCTGTATCCGGTCGCAAGTTTGTATATCTGTGGATGGCTACTTATTCCTCGAAAAGGCTTACTCTTCTTTGTTCTCTTCTTGAAAGGCTCATAAGCCTATCTTTATAAGATCGGATGCGGAGACAGTCCAGTCATTGAAAATGAAATCCATATATTATGTTGCAGCTATAGTAACAGAGATGTATTAGGTATATGGTTGATGGAAAGAAGCACAAATTACTTTTTTTTTGTGCCAGTCATCATTCATTTGTTGTCCTTTCTCATTGCTCCACTTTTGGTCAGATACTTTGTGCCAGGTATATGGAAAGATGAATATACAAATACTTACGTTGAGCGAACTTCTCAGATTTTTTTCGCATTTTTTTCCCCCTTTTTTGTGTTTAGTGTTATGAATTCCGTTAACATGGATCAAGATGATGATCATATAAAAATAAAACTCTCTCCCATCCGGTTTTTTTCGGGAGGAACAAAAAAATTGGAGCACACGTTGCAGCCCACTACCTTTTCAACTTCTTATAGTTGGAGAAAGTGTGGCAAATAGGACGGAAGATAGATGGCTTCATTTTATCTTTTCCTTTCTCTCTATTAACACTTCTTGTGCTGATTTTGGGTTGTCCTTAGCTCCCAAATTGCAGTCCCTTCCTTTTTTATGTATTTGCTGAATCAAAAGTTGCCATGAACGTAGCCGGTAACTGCCTAGCTAAGTTGGGATGCATCCCTTGGAAACTGTCACGCTTCTTAAGAAAATCCCGGCCAACATCCCAATAGAAAGTAGGAAGATAGGAGTCAAGTCAAAAATTAGCTTGGAAGTTGCTTACTTTAGAAAAAAGAATATTTGCTGAAGACCCCATTTGTGTTGAGGTTTTAGATGTGCATGAAATTAAACCATTTAGGTCTCTCTCCCCAGCAATTCTCTTTCCAAGAGTGAAATCGTAATGGGAAGGGAGTTGGTAAATTGTGTCAATATGAAACTTTGTCGGCGAGCATTGACAATCTTGTACGAAGAGATATTATTAGAAGAAGGAAACAATTTCTACTTTTCCAGACTGTTGATTCCGCTTATGACTTTTTCTTTTCAACTGTGACATTTTCAAACTTGTAAAAGTTCCTAACATGAGGATAAGCATAATGAGATGATGATAATCGAATCATAATCCCATTCGATTATCTTTGTCGAATTGGTAAAAGTGTTCAACTTTGTCTTAGCATTGGATCCAGTCAGCCTTAAACTATCTTACAATCGATATTATAACCTAACCTGTGTATTTATAGGAGCGATATTTAATGATAGTGTATACCGTGAAAAGTTCAATACAAATGAACATTTGACAATATCAACGTAATTGAGGATGCACATCAAGGAAGATCAAACGATGAAAAATTAATCAACAGATGGAAGTCTTAACTACAGACGATTGACTAATGTTGTCGAAATAACTGAAAGACCATGTAAAAAGCCGCTACCTATAATAGATGGTCCCATTTGAAAAGAAATTCAGCAACTTTAAAGAAATACACCAGACCATCACTCGACAAGGGTCACTGCATGTGACCTTTTTTTTAATTCTAATTTAAACATTCATTTAGGTTGTGGACGAAGCATTGCTTGAACACGACATTAAGTAGGCATCCATTATTAAAAAATTCACTGCGTTTTCCACCAAGTGTGAACTCATTACTTCATTGAGCACAACCAAGTGAAATATCTCGGATCCATATTCTGCTAAGCTCATTAAGCCAAAATGCAAGCTTTAGCGTGGAATTATCTTCGGAATACAGGCTTTTAATATATTGCATGACGCTGACTATGAAGACATAGACATAGGCTGCATCTCGTCTAACACTTTCTTTTCTTCGCTTCCATAAGCGCTCATCTTGTGGCATCAACTGGTTTTCATATCTACAGCCATCCGTCGAGTCTATACTTATTTGGAAGATCACATTATTCAAATCCTCTTTTTCCCGTCCCCTTTTCTCCAAAATACAGCCGTCTTTAAATTCAAAAGATATTCTGCAAGAATTATGCCATATCATTTGCAAGTGTGCTGAAATCCAGGCTGCTTCATGGGAACTGCGGTTTCAGTATTTTGGCATTAATGGCTTTCATAATAAATAGTAAAGTTTTAAAGTCATCAGAGGAGATATAGAATGTTTTCTACAGATTTTTGGTACATGTCTGGCTGGCAGTTTTCTCAGGAATTAAATACAATCTGGCTTGGTCATAGTCGCAGTCTTAGTATTTCCACTATGTTTTCACGGAATGCAAAATATTTATAAAAAGGGGTTGACGGGAAAACTCATGCAATATGCAAAGCATCCTACAATGCTGGCTCTAATAGGTGCGCGATGTTTACAGGAAGGTTGTAGAAACACGGTACTAATGATCTCTGATGCTTTCCCCGAAAAAAGGATAAGTATATATCTATATCTGGCTGTCTTGCTGTATAGACTGTTTTGAAAACATCAAACAACTAGTGTCTACCTATTTTTTCAAAAGTAGCGTCTTCAAAACTTTCAGCATTTTCTGGGAACAAGTCTTGAAGAATGAGTGGAAATAGCCAACTAGTCTTTCATTCCTTCGAATAATATAGAAATACAAACTTTCTCCCCATCACCACCAGCTCACACACAAACTGAATTATAAATGAGTCTTTGGAAGGGAGTAGGGTAGGATATGATCTCGCCCTTGTCAATGCAAAATACAACACTATAAAATTATACAAGTCTTCTTTGAATGTACATTGTATATTTGCCTAGAATGCTTCAGCTGCATTGAATGAGGTTAGTGACAAGCACATTGTTAACTTTTTCATCAATCAGGTGGATATTTCATAAAGGAGAAACAACAGTCACAAATCATCATCACTGCCATCATCACGAATGATATGTTGATCGTCAATGGGAGGAACGAGCTAACAACGTGTAAAATAACCCCTTCCGACAATTTTCCTCCTTCTCGGCTTACATATAATTGCGAAACTTGCCTGTCTTGCAGTTTCCCAACCAGCACCCAATGGCTGACATTTTGAAGTTAGCCAAAGACAAATGGATTCACGGATGGGGAGCCACCTCGCTCATTCGTCAATTTATTTTATAATGGAATCACACAAAGACGACATAGACAAGGGGGATAGGGCAATTACCCCATTATTTGTCATATATGCAGGGCCCTGAGTCACGACACTAAAAACCATTTGTGGCAAGGGAAATGAAAGGATCAGAAGTTGTGTAAAGCAATTCAGTCCATATATGCCTTGAGGGGATTTCCGTTTATTCTAATGGCATGATTATACTTACCTTTATGAGTAGCTTACGTTATTATCATCAGAGATTTCCTCCCCATGTCATGCATTCATATTCAGAACCTTCCCAGAACAAAGGCGGCTTTCTGTGCAGAATTCGGGGTTGAGGATAAATCGAGCCGCTTCCTTGTTATGAAAGAGGCGGACCACATCACAGGTACACTGGGCTCAAGTGCACACTCCTCATGTTGATTATCTGGGAAACGTGCGTCTCATTCTGCAAGGCAATCTTCAAATTGCATGCAGGCAACGTTTCCACATGACGACTTTATTCTATTGTGCCTCCACTACCGAAAGGGAGAGAAAAAAAGTTCTGCCATCAAAAGTGAACTTGAGAGAAGATATAATGATCATAAGATGTTAATGATATGAAAATAACCATGTTACAAACATATATGGCTCCTCCGGCACAAAGTTTTTTTTTCGGGAGTCCATACCTAGGTAGACGTTTTTTTACACCTGCTCTCCCTCCGACTCCACTCCAGTCCATTGCATTTTCTTATAGCTTTCTCCTGAAAGTTGGTAGAAGATTTTTTCGCTTGTTTTTATAGAAGTAATAATACGATCTTGAACAGAGCAATAAGTCAACTTAGTTAAAAGTAATACAAATATAGCAGATGGGTGCAACATAGAAGGGGAGATGGCAACCGAGGGGGAGCACAACTGTAAAACTACTTAATGCTTACATATTGTAAGCTCATCTTGTCAGGGTGGAAGGACAGCCATAATGATTATGGCAACATTTTCTTGGAGGGATTACATTGGACTCTTGAACTGTAGTACATTGATGTTGAGAATAGGTATGGAGTGATATGCTGCTCGGAATTTGGAAACATTGTCCTACCCTTCCATGCGTGTATTTTTTTATATGGGCTTGTCTTCTCGTTTTATGGATTCATGGAATCAACGATCAACTGAGCTGTGTGTCCTTAAATGCTACAGATATTCACTGGGCTTGTGTACGGAGCTGTTCCTATCTTTTTACAAGTATTTTGTATGTTTTGACAGCTATCAAAGGGACTGGCGGAACCATTACTTTTTACTGTGGCGGAGTGCACTACTACAATTCGCAATGGGATGTCTTTTGTAGAATTTTACTCAAAGCAGCAATCAAGCAACCTCCCTGGTACTCTTGTATAAGTATCTTTTGTTTGAGGGGAAAAAAGTCGGGGAAAATCCATCCCAGCAGTGTTCAATATCTGAGGGAAGAACAATAATGTTAAAGACTGAGTTTATTACTTATTGAGAAAAAAATGCTTTAATGTAATCTAGTTGTAAGGGAGGTAGTAAAATTCCACGTCTTCTTTTTCGGAATCTAATAATGGAGGCAATGGGAAAGCAATAGATTCAGGGAATAGACAACCAGTATAAAATATATGTAGGTTACCTTCAATGTTGCAACTTAGACGTATGAAGAATGAAAGTAGAGACTATGGTCGTGGCTTAGAAAACAGAATGAAGGTACACCAATTTTCCTGTAGAAATGGTGATGTAAATTCAGCATTGTCAAAACACATATTGGGGGAACAATATTGATGATCTGGAGCAACACAACGTTTTGTGGGGCCTAATTACTCCAGTTGATCATGTCAGGGAAAGGGAAGGGAGCTGCTATGATTTAAAAGTGCCGCAAGGAAGGGAATGAAGTTATTGAATTCAAAATGAAGGGCAGGATGGTGAATGTGTACCTACTTATTAGAAGACATTTTTACAGACTTCAATTGTAGTCTCTTATTCCCATGCCAAGCAAAACAATGCAAATTGAGTAATATGATGCACATACATGAATGTTACAAAGTGACATCAAATGGACATGTTGAATGGCATATTTTCCATAAAATGGTTGAGTGTGAGAGTTTCCATTTGTCAAAGTAACGGTCAAGTAGTAAAGTAAAAACGGTGACAAACTCCTCCCACCTTTTATCAGGCGTGCCCAGCTGTAAAAGGATGCACTGGATGTCAATGTCTACCTATCCACTAATAAAAATGAAAGTGCCTTAAACAGAATCGAAAAGAAAGCAGCTATACGCTGCTACTGTTACAAATATACTGGTGTGACCGACATGACTTTTATGCACCTGGAATGCTCAGATTAGCCTGTGCACCGCTCAATGAACCGATACACGATATATTGGTTCACTGACCGGTGCACTGGCACATACACTGCTTTGTTCGGTAGGCTGAACCCCCGTTACATTACCCATGCATGGGTACACATATGAGCGACTTGACTCACGCCTTGACGGCGCATTTGGACCTATGTCGGGTCAGGCTGGACCTGGCAAATCACAAAAAAAATCCTTTTGACTGATAATTTGCCTAAACGGGGGATAGCAAAACAAGAACGTTGTAAATATTATTTCCTTTTCGTCTAAACGGAAAAAAAGACATCATAAACGAAAACAAAAACGGTGGCAACCCTAATGTTGGGTGTGTTTCATGACCGGTGCATTACCTTTCGCATGACAATTTGACTGGTGCACGTCGGTGAATTGATTTTTAGACTAGAAAGAAAGTACAGCCGATTTTACCTTTGCAGCCTTCCAATTCCAATTCTTCTGATAGAAACCCTTATCCACACAGTAGCTGGCTTCTCCAAGAGCCTTTTATCACGATCGTCATATTTAAGTAAAACTGGTTGGAATGGTGAGTGGAAGAGCTTAATTGTAGTACCAAGCAATTCAATAAAGTACATCTATATAGAAATCAGTAGCATTTAGCATTTGGGATAGCATAAGTAGTATATAGTATATTGACGCATCACCATCACCCAATATAGAACTCAGCCAAGCCCACTATAAACTACCACACTGGCTGACATTCACGATAGCACCGGAAAATACTTTTGATCAAAAGTAAACGGCCTTGTATAGGCACAGCAATCAATTCCAGCGGATAAAATGACTTTCCTTTTGACCGCTTTCTTTACTTTCCTCTGCTCATTGCCCACTTCCCGTTTCCCTTTGTTGATTCTGTTTCATTTGCCTTCTGTTCCAATGGGCGAATGGAGAAGCATAAGTAATATGGATGATTTCTTTCATATATTTTATGTATATTTTCCCATTCATTGAACCTTCTGTCACATTTCTTCCCCTGGTAGAATCTGACCCCATACCTGAGCACAAACGGAGCGAGCGAGCCCTCATTTCTCCACATCATCATCAACTTCCATGTGCTTCTACTGCACTCATTTCGATAAATTACTTGGAAGCCAACGTGAGACCTACCTGTAAATAAACAATACGAGATGGAATGTCACAGTCGCCGCTCCGAGACAAGAAAAACCTCTGCTCTCCGATTGTCTAATTTTCACATAGTTGGTTGGATTGAGTGACTGTTGAGTTCATTCTGGAGAAAGTGGACTATCTAATTGAGTCAGAGGCTAGCCTCTCCCGTCTCATTTGTTTTCCACAGGTAGGCTGTACAGGTAGAACTGGTAGGTCAAAACCTAATAATGCTCTTTGTTGACTATTTCCACAATTTCATAATGTTTAGTGGGGGAGAATAAAGAAGGACAAATCATCTCACGTCTACAAATAAGTCTACATATTTTCCTTCCCATTTGCTGCTATGGATGCCAGACTGCCAGGCTAACCTTTTAAATGACTTGGTAGATGTGAAATTTTGGGAAAATGTACGGCTATACCCATGTTTCTATGCCTTGCTTTCCTTTTTTAGGAGTCCTCGTTTTCACCTAATGGGAGAAAGATTGTGATGGGCTATTGGTGGTGAGTGGTAAGTGAAAGGAAAAATACAAGATTTGGGAAAGACTTGAATTATTTGAGAGAACACAATCACTCAGCTAACTTGCTTTATATAAGCAGTTCAAAGCTTTCTGCAAGAATAAACAGTTTGTGACTATAGTTATCCTAAGTTACGTTTAAAAACTGTCGAGCAGTTTTTGTTTATCTTGTGTAAAGACATTTGCATGGATGGAGGTGACTCCAAAACTAGGACAACTTTGAGATATCGAGAAGCAGGAAAGCATCTTCTCAAGTAAAATACTCTCTGAAGTTTTTTGAAGTGCAGTTGAGCATATTGTGAAAAGTAAAGGTTGGCTCTAGTAGTTGATCGTGGTTTTGTGATGATGACAAAATGAAATTTCCATTTGTTTCCAAGCGGTGCTTGAACAAACAATCCAGAGCTTGTAGGATATAAGGAGAAAACAGTGGATTGACAAGAATCAGTTTGCCGTGGCCCTATTCTGTTAAGTGTTGTGTTTTCCCGAAAGAAGGAAGGAAACGACAGATCGACCAGTTTTTCTCTTGTCGTTTTCCATTTCATTCTTTTTACTGTCTTTCTTCCATGGAAAGCCGAACTACTTCCGTCATCGGGGTTTCGCTTAAGCTGTATTTCCTTAAATAGACTTCCTTCCTAAGAGATGATGTCACAACAACCATGCTCACACACACTCGTCCTTAAAAATGCAATTTGTATAGCGAGCACAAACCACATGTAAAATTTTAGAAATAGGCATCATCATCTCCTCATCGCTTCATCTGCTCACTACACGGCTTCCCATCAATAAAACAGCTCGATAGAAGATGAAACAAAGCTATAAAGAGTAAAGGGAACAAATATAGGCTATGAACAAAAAAACAAGACTGCCCTGCTCGCATCATCCGTTCTTTCTGCATTCCCCCCTCAATTTCCTGTGTCCAATACGTTGATATCCAATAAAACCGTAGGATGCATTGGTTTGTGCAAACTGGAGCACTCATCTAGTTTTTGATCACGTAGTTAATATTTTCTGAAACTTGTGCCATTCCATTGTCAGGAATATGGAAGAAGGGGTTTTGTACAATTTACCCTTGCATTTAACATTCGGTGCCTTTTTTTTGGCAAACCCTATTAAAATTTACCTTTTCCACAGTTTGAAAGAGGAAATGGAAACACATTTCTCGATCATTCATAATCTCCTTCTTACCCGCATTTTCTGCTTTTCACGGAAATGAAATGGCCACCAGTTCAGATCAGCCAAGGAACAAATTTCCGCACATTGTAGGGAATACTTAAGATATTCGGTATTCAAGGAGGACAGAATAAGACACTCAATAATATTGCACGCACAGAATTTCACTAAAAATTGATGATATGAAGCTCATCCTTCAACCCAAACAAGTGTTGGGAAGATCCCCAATTTATCTATCCATCATCCATGCATAAATCTACAAAACATGTTCAAATTGCTGGAAAGTTGAATGTCTTATTGGAAGCAACTTGACTGTAAAACAAAAAGCATGCCATGCCATTAAAACGTTTTGGATGGTGCATGCAAACGAAGGATATTTCATAGAGGGCCAAAACTGACACTAGATTGACTGAATGATGCACTTTCCCTCTTTATGACATGGAAAAAGTTATATGTATTGGAAAACTTTAATGTGCGCTATTATAGCTAACAATGAGATTCATTTTTTCTTCCTTGTTCACTTCCAATATTGCATGGGATAGAGGCAGCTGGTCTCATTTTTTAACCCCCCCCAGAGCTTCCCCCTGAAACTCAAAAGTTTGAATCGTAAATAGTGAGGATGAGTTTTGCAAAAAAGAATGTGCGCTAAATCTAAAAAAAACTCAGTGACTGGAATGATATAAGGATGAAGGTGGCCTGTGTGATGGTTATGTAATGGTTGGCTGGTGTTGCCGCCGCTGTTGGTGGTAGTGGTCTCGTCCTTGTAGTTCATGCCGGTGTAGGTGGTATTTATACAGCTAGTCGTGGATATATTCATACGGGAGCGGTTCAGCAAGGGATGTTCTAGCATTGCTCAGTCAAGTGAAATGAACGGGAAATGATTCAATATGAAAAGCGCCGCTTTTCCCGTGTGTTGTTATGTGAGTTAGCTATAGTGAACTAGGGACGATCCCATTTATCTGCATATCTGTTTTTCACCCGAACTTCCTAAGATCGCAGAGAGAAATCCTGCTCGCTCCTGGCGGGGTGCATTTCCACATATTTTTTTTTCAAACAGTTCTTTGTCATTTACACTAACAACACTATAACAGCCTTATCATTATCAATAATACATTTTCTCTGAATAAACATGGGAAGGGGCTGAGAACGCTGCTAAAGACCAAGTTTGCTGTAAATAAAAGATATAAATATTATTTGCTTTCTCCACTACCTGTCCTGCTGTAGATCCTCAACTTTTTCTGCCGAACGTGAACATTCTGCTTGCACGTAATAAGTAATGATAGTAAGCTCCTTCCCCTTTATGGATACACATTTGGCGGATCTTAAATAAGAATGGAGTAAATTGTGCTGATAGTCTGTACAAAATATTGGGAGAAAGTAAGATTACTTAACCGTGAGGAGGGAACGCACGTTGGAGGAGAAAGTGAAAAAAGAAATCGACTGGGATTGGGAGCAGGATGACACTGGTAGTCTTCCAACTGGGATCGGGTCTAGCATATGCGGTTTTAATAAAAAAGGTTTATGCACACTTGACTCATTTCTTTCAGAGGAAGTGGGGAAAGGAGAATGTGGGAGAAAAAACGAGGTGGAATGTCATATTGATGGGAAATGATGGTACCTTGACGCATTATCATATTAAAGTACCCTACACCGATATTGATAGGAAGACTTGAGAAATGTCTATGAAGGTGGGGGAATATGGTCTGGAGATGAGGATGATACCAATTACCACCGCAGGATATTTATAAACTTGCATCTAATATATTGGTCGTGCGTGCGCTAGAAGGTTCGTGATTGTTGGAAGTGTTGTCTAACCGTTTTCCCCTTGCACTTTATTTGACACCCTAATGGCAAACGTGTTACATATTTTATGAGAACGGGAGATGATGATGTTTTGCATAATGCATGTATATGCGTCGTTATCGTTAGCTAATAGCATTGATGTAGAATGCACATATATAAACCACTCTTTTTAAGATTTGCACTTTGATCCAAATTTTATTACATTTAATACAGATATATCGTTTGGTAGTATAAAGTGCATTTAGGTACTATTTTGAAAAAAAAAAACATGTTTGACGTGAATTGCCATTCTAAGCATCCGCAGCTGCTAATACTGATAAAGTAGGAAATGCTGTAAGATGAAATATTATTGATGGATTTTATTCCTGTGTTTGATAGAATTAACTTCTTTGATAGAAATTTGACTTTTCGCTTCAGTGATGAAAATTGTCAAAATCCGGAATTTTGCGTATAGCAGGTTCATGGGGAATAAATGTCACTGAAAATGAAAATGATGTACACTTTACCAGTGGGAAACCAGTATAACTTTGTCCATAAGCTTGATCCAATTATGCGTTCATGCTCATCCATTTCCATCTTTGTGATCTAGCCGCATTCACATAAGTGCAACTACACTTTGTCAAGCAGGAGTACGGAAGGAAGAACGAAAAATTAGTCATTTTTGTATTATTATAAATTATAATGGTGTCAAAGAAGGAATACTCTGCAATCGGCGGTCACCACCTTTCCGTTATTAGCGAAACGAGTATCGAAGGTAACACTGTTTGACATTACTTTCATATATATTGACCATCGAATTGTACCAGATTTATTCATAATTTTATTGAATTTTTAGTTTAACTACTTAAACAGCCAATAAAAAGTGAACTTGATTATGTAAACTGTCATGGCCACAATCATCTTACCACTCAAAAATCTTTCAGCGTCAGGAATGAGCCCGAAGGAAACTAATCTTTTTATATCACAGCAAGCCCTTCTATTATATTCAAGAGTTTTTCAAGAACAAAAATTGGAAAATGCAAAGTCATCAAGAACAAGGTAGAATTAATCGATGCAAGATGCAACCCATACAGATAGTTCCATATCAAGTGGAGTGGGAAAGAGGGAGTTTCACAGACACATTTATTTACACATGATCTATGAGGGCTGTGGAAAAGGGAGGATTTATAGGCTCGGTCGACAGGAATACATACATACGTAATATATTTGGATAACTAACTAGCTCGACGTTCTTAAACAAAATGTCATTTCCTAGATCTTTATGGGCTCTTCACATGGAATTAGCAAACTATAATGTTCATCTCCCTCTTTTACTCTTCAGGTTTTGATCTTTTTTTATATTTTCTTTAAAAGAAACCTGATTTCGCAAAACTTTCTAGAAAGTCTGGGCTTCCTCGTCTTTTGTGCTCGTTTCCGTGTTTTCCTCTGCTTAACTCCTCAACATAAAGAACAGCGGGGGGTTGAGACGAGGCTCAATGTATTCTTTGGAACTTTTCCCTGTTTCTCTCATCATTGAATATGGATTGCTGATTATCTTTGCAGGGTTGTTGGCTCCTCATGTAAATTTTTGAGGAGTTTTCCAGCAACAGTATTCACAATTAGAATATTCGCGATTATGTGTTTCCCTGTTCGGGACTATGAGAGCTGTGCCCTCCTTTTCATATTCCTAGGAAAGGCTATACATGCCTGAAATAATTCAAGAGTAAATAAGTACTATTATGTCAGCACAGCTTGAATCAATAACCATAAATTCTAAGATAAGATCATGATTTTAACGGAAGGAAATCATCGAGGTTGAATCCCCTCTTTACGATATTTCCAGCGGAAGCAATATTAGGAAAAAGCATATTAAAAATGTTCTGCTTAGATTTGTAACACTCATTCATTGGGAGTTTTATTGGGAAGGAAACGCTTCAAATGCATTATTGAATTGCTGCGTTTTCAATTTTAAGATAAAATCAGAGCATTGCTGAAAAACCAGGGATACTACGGGAATGCCTTCATGCCAGTGATTATGACTACCTCAGATATTTTTACAGAGGTTGGGGAGAGTATAACAGCCAAGTTAAAAAAACAAGCAAATGCTATAATATTTGAATAAATAACTTTTATTATTCAATCCTTTATTCGAGCCAAGTATATTATTTTGTTCGATACCGACGATGGCTGTATAAGTATACTCAAGCCAATAAGGGATTGCAAATTCCGCAGTTACCTGTAGCCCGGCGCCGTGCGTACCGGATTTATGGCCAAACTGTGGAACAGCAATTTTGGGCTTCCCGGACATCGTTTCGCCGTCGGCGGAGAGACTATGGAACTGTCCAGGATGCTATACATGCTACACCGACAACGCAGTTGGTTCCAAATAATGGAGTTTCCCTGTCCTCATGTCATCCTTGTTGGATATTTTAAAATGAGTGTGGATTCACCACGTGGTTTCTTGGAGGCTTATGGTGAAGTGATATACAGAATTGTAAGAAGGGATAAAAAGACGTACATGGAAAAAGTTTCCCCTTCATATATTTCAATAGAAGTATTCCCTTCAGTGGTCTTTTCCCTTAGTCTCTCCAAGAATGACCATAGTAATATTTTGATAATGTACTTTAGTCTCTCTCTTCTAGGTATTCCCTGCTCTTATCTCACTGATCATTTTGTATGACACACATAATAATGGTGGTAAAGAGGACGCTGTCAGAATTATTATCTCGCCGGTTGAATAGCTCTCAGAACATATAGGACAATGCGAGTAATGCCTCATTCTGGTCGATACTGTAGATAGCCGGATCAATGTCTCAGCACCCAGAGTCCCTAGCTCCCCAGACATAATTTTCCCAGGATATACATAAAGTAGGCTTTGGTTGTTCAATTACCCTCAAAATCTCAGATATAGAATGGATCTGGACTGAGAAACCATACATTGACAATACTCACTTTTATGTAGGTAGAAAGTCAGTAGTCAATGTAAGTAATATTATGTGGGGGTAATAACAAGCATAAATTTAAGTAATAAGCTTTTTTATTTTTCGTCAACAACGAAAGGAATTCAAAATTTTGATTGCGCAATGCTTCTTAGTTAATTTTTTACTAAAGGTGATTCCAACTGATTGGTGGAGGACAGAATCCTCCATCCTAAAATAGATTTTATGTAGATCGATTAAATCCAGTCGTATTTTTTATGGTGGAATTCCCATGTTTCCTGTAGCCAACGAAAACAACAACTTGGAGAAACCGCACTTTCCTGGAGAATGCCTTCTTTCATGTCAGCCATCCTCATTCTTCTCGACGTTGAGACAAAGGATGTTTGTCACATTGCTTGAGGTCTTGGAATAATACATCATGTACTTATATCTTGAAGATATGAATCAATAAAAAGCATGGCAGAGCAATAATATGAATAAAAGATAAATTAATGTGAGAATTCGTGAGTTGAGCATGAGAACTGGCAGCCGAGTTTCGATCTAGTTTCGATCAACATGGATCCCATATTAGGGGTGTTCAAAGCATAAAATTATCAGCACCCATATTATAAGCACAGCTTATATATGACAACTTATCAGTCAT
>JAQGAH010000270.1:0-52991 GCA_034696885.1 Lepidocyrtus paradoxus | reverse complement strand
TAATCAGCTGACACATATATGGAAATTGAGAGGCCGCAGCGCAGCTGCGTTCCTCTCAATTTTACCAGAGATTTATTCAGTATTAATATATAGTGATTTATTTAATATAAGAATTGCCACATTTTAACAAAGAGGCAGGAACACATCAACGAAAACAAAACAAACAAAAACAGGTTTCAGGCAAAGTAATAAAGTAATATTTTTGGTAAAAATATTTGTTTAACATGAGAAAATAATAATTATGTAGTAAATGACGAATGTCTTAAAAATACGTACCTATCTACACTACGTATAAATCTCGAAAAATAAAGGAAACTGAACCGAGAATATGACGCTCGCTCCGGGTAATAGTTCAAAATATGTACAATTTGTGCTCCTTATTGCGGGTAAACCTTACAAATCAGATCACACTTCCATGTCAGGGACAGCAGGATAATGTTGTAATGGTAAGTTATATGATTATGATCGCTACAGTCTAAACTAAATATAGTTTACATATTTTTAACACATTTTCTTGCAAAAACAAATCCGTGGTAAAATGGCTAAATTGATAAGGACCGTAACTGATCATAGCAACGTTTACATAGCAAATGGTGGGAATACCTTCAACAAAAAATTCTTCTTTAGTCACAAATCCGGGTAAAACAATTTTTGCTTTGTGTAAGTTGAAGCATCAAATTCCCTACTTCATTTTCAATGCCGACAAAACCTAGTTTAACTTATATCATTAGGCGAGCATGTCAGTACATTAGGAATTGATGTCTACTTCTAGGAACAAATCCGACATTCAACATAAATCATTGCACTCATAAGCTGAATTTTTTAAACTTATAGCTATAAAGATCTTTTGCCAACGCAAAAACTATATATTATACTGTTACTTATGTTTCTATCTACTTTTTAAATACTTACTACTTACACTTCTTAAGTTTAATCTTAAATTAAAACACTGTTCTGTTTGTAACTACGTCATATTCGAATTTATTCGTATAAACTAGTTATTTGTTATTTCTTCTAACTGCGGATGCATGCACACGTTTGCTTACCACCCCATATGAAACTTATTAGTCTTTAGTCTTATAGTCGACACAAGGCGACTCGATACTAATTTTATTGCACTCGTATGCAAACAACAATGAATAAACTCTTTCACCCTTTAAATATAAAATAAAGGACACCCACTTGTAAATTATACCTAAGCAGAGATTAGGGACTGGGCCCTTCTCATTAAGTTACTGTTGTATTGATGGTTCCGTTCTCAAACTTTTCCCCTCCTCCTGAATAGTTACTCATTCTCTTGCAGATGCGGTAATGGTTGGCAAGTCTAAATCTGAACTTGAACCTAGATAGACAGATAGATAGATAGACTTATTAACGTGTTTACATTACATCTTTCAGTAACATAAGTACTGTTCTCCCAACATTAACACATGGCACAAGGGCTTTTTTCAACTCAAATTCATAAAAACAACTAAAACAAGGTCAAGGTTAATTTCATAATACAAAAACTCTAACCTTTTGCCGCAATGCATACACTGGAACTGAGGTGCCTTTCCACATTCGAGTTTGATATGTCTTTGGCATGATGCCATGTGCCGGTAGCGCCTGAAACATTTCGGGCATTCGTAAACTCCATCAGAACGTCGGGAGACAGAACCATCAGGTACGTTAATAAATCGCTTGACTTTAGGTTTCTTCTCTTTAGCTACAATGTAGAAACAAACACAGGTATACAGAGGATCATACAACACTATACACAATAATGGTTACTTAAATCTAATAGCACTTTCATTAAATTACAACTTACGCGTACTAACACGCCCGCCCACGGCGCCGTTTTGTCGATTACTGCTATGTCCAAGAGGGTCTAAGATTTAAAAAAAAAAACATTTTGAAAATTGACGTACACTTCAATTTTATTAAAAAGTAAAATTATAAATACAAGTAGCTACAATTTATTGAGTAGCGCCATTACCATTATTATCGCCACCGACATTAGGTAGTATCATCATGTCATCATCTCCATGTTGGACATCCTGAGAAGGTTCCCTTTTCGCGGACATGATTTCAAACTGAGATATTTGAAACTGGTTTGACTGATCAGCATTCATCAAGTCTGGCGTTGTCGACGAATGAATGAAGGCAGCGGAAGATGTAACAGCTTGGAGATGATTTGTAACAGAGGATGTAGAAGGCAGACTAGCTTCAACAGCAGATGCAAAGTTAACTGCTGCCTCAGCATGGTGAAATGATGCAAAAATATCGTCAGTATTTTGGTCTGCCGCCTTTTGCAAGGACGCACTTGTAGATGAGAAAACGCTTACTGGAGAAATACTGGATTGATTCTGCATGCCCATCCCAACTATAAATTGCAAGAGATGGTGTTGTAATCGAAATCGACAATTTTGACAGTTATTAAACATCCAATAAAAATGAACCATTTAAGTAGTGAAAATATCTCACCATCGGCAGCCGTATTCATGGATTGCGGTACTGTTGGAACTCTGCCGTTGTTGTTGGGCTCCATTCTCCGATTATTATGATTATGATTTACAGATTGTTGACCGTGACCCATATTGTCCTGCCTCCCACCACAATCCGATCTTCCCGTGTCTTGATAATCATTGGACTGCATATTTGGTTCCGTTTCGTTTGGCGAGAGATCTGAAAGGCCCCGAATCTTCAGGGCTTTCGCGACATGGATGAATGACATCAAATCTCGCTGCGGTAACTGGACTTCCCCTTTATACATGTACTTTAGTACGGCTTCCGCCTGCGCATACGTCACATTCGTCAAGAAAATAATGGGTTCCTTATCCTTATGAGGGCAACTCAATAATTCCTAATTATAATAAATTAAACGCAATTTTACTTTAGATTCCCAACGCCCAAGCCAAATGAAAAATGACAATATGATGAAAACAGTTTTCACCTGAAAATACGGACTGCACACAGATAGTACGACCTTATGCGCTCTCAAGAACCTCCCCTCCGCAGCTAAAGTGATATCAACCAGATTCTCATTTTTCAGAAGTCCCTCCAATTCTGACCAAGTTGACGTTCGATGATCTGTCGATAAAAAACAACAAGTGTAACAAGTATAATTTACAACAAATATAATTATTACGTGGTTCTTGAGTGTTAAATAAAACATTAAACTGGTAATGTCAACGTTTCAGTCTAATCATTTCTTAAAAATTCGGGATTCAATAAGGTTTTTACCTGTCCAACGAAGTTGGACGTGCTGAAGTTGTTGCAACTCCATTCTCGAAACACCTGGAGGAATCGCTACCTCTCCTCAAAAAATCGTATTCACTCAGATCTTTCACTCCTCTGATTTCTTTCAACCACAATATTCGATGTTTGATAACCTCCCGTCGGCGTCCCCTTCAGGCTACAATATAAAAGATTTTTATTTCAACCCAAATTAATAGAGATGCCATTTAACTTTAAAATCATTCGATTTAAACTTTAAATGCACGTCTCACTTTAAATCTCTTTTAAATCCCTTTGCATCCTCCGTGACACCAAACTCACCATCCAATCCTCACTAATCACGAAGGAGTCAAGTCCAACCGGATTTCTCCCACAATCCACGTTCTGCCAACGACTGTCACAAAGAGGACAATTAAGTTTAACTGTGATTTGCACTTGGAGAGTGATGGATGATCCCGTTATAGAGAGCCAAGTTTAGGAAAACATAAACAAATAGCAGCCGTCCCACTGTCCGCCTATCTCCTTCTCATGCATTTCACATTAGGCAATTACGTATTTGCTTTTGGAGCACTCTGCACAATGTAGCAGGGTAGGGGAAAGTTGTTTCTTCAATTCCATGTTCCAGTAAAATACCACTCTTGCATAGCATGTCGAGGATATAAGGAAATGCATCTTTTGTATTTTGGAATCTATGGTTTGTTGAGCTGAGCAATCAAGGAAGCAATAGTACCTAGACAGCCTCATTTCCCGGTATTTATTTTGGGGTAAGTTGGGAACATGCCCTACATAGTTTTATATGGCTGTAGTTGAATGAAGAGTGAGTGAATGTGTGCAGTGCAGTGATGCAGGAGCCGGAGGAGAGCGAGTGCGAGTGCTAAATTAAAGTAAACATTAAATGCACTCATCAAGTGTGCATTTAATTAACATTTTATGAAGTGCCGGGGAAATAAAATAATCAAGTTCGGTTTGTAAGTTTTTGTTCATTTTGTTGGAGAAGTAAATTGGAAATTGATTGTGGAGTCGAAGCGGAGAAAGTCAATCAAAAAATTCTGTCTGCTTGTATCATCTGACTCTGACTCAGTTTCTCATTCTATTTAAAGTGGGTAGTACCCACCCACTGGGTACTACATGGTGGTAGAAGAATGTAGATTAGTAGCAATTAGTAAACTGTAAGTGGTTTATCCTTATAAACTCGTTGCTCCTCTTGATTATAATGGATTCAATTTCTAAGGAAGCAGAACTGAGAACTTGAAGCTAACTGGGCTATTGCTATTTAGTAAACAAAAAAAGTTGTGAATTTTTATGAAACAAAATGAAAAAAGTTTGAAAAGACGAAAGACGTTTAATACCGTTTTTATGACCAACTATTTGTGGTCATTTTAATTTAAGACCTGTCACTTGTCGTCTCGTGTCTCGAACCGGTTTACAGCAAAGTTTTATTTAACGAGTGACGTTCAGTCGAAAAAGAGAAGGAGGGGAAATGGTCTTATCAGAGGAGTATAAGGAGGTCGGGGAGGCGCTCTTGGGGTAAGTATTAAGCATCTATAAAGTTCTCTTTCCAGTTTCCCTTCTCACTAATGACAAGATGAGCAAGAAGTTATAATTAAATTAAGGGTGGAACTGAATATGGAAACGATAACATTGATTTCAATTTTTTTATCCATGCAGGATTCTTAAGGACGAGAGCATTTCCGGAAGTTCCGTCAGCGAGCTTTACAGCAAATTTTTGGACGTCTTTTCCAGTGATGAGCCCTTCTATTTTAAATGTAAATACGCTATGATATCATTCATAATAATTGATGAATGAAAATGAATGCATTACAGACTTATTTTGAATTTTCTAAAAAACCTTTTAAAATTATGAAACATTTCTCTCAACACACTTATATAGCATGCCACGTGCTTGTGTCATTGCTCCAAAACTCGGAATTTCTGCAATCCAGTGGGCAGAAGATTGCAGCTCTTGGGATTCTGGGACGGTTCTATGCTGATAAACCTCCGGAAGATAATCCGTTTGCGATATTTATTCACATGTTATTGGTAATTCATTCTTCTTAATACTTCTTATAGTATGAAAACCTTGCTTGTGTTTACAATGTTAATGACGTTTGTTATTAAAACCTTTGTGTTTGCCTTGCATTTCACATTTTTGATTACTTATTTTATGATTTATCGTGTCACTGAACTTCATTGACTCATTCGACTCATTGTCTTGCTGAAACAATAAGCATTGAACTATTCTTACAATTTTCAGCGCAATGCCAACAGCTCTCCCCAATCTCCCATTGGAACAGCAAAAAAGTCCTCGAATTCAGCGGAAGGAGGTCGCTTGTCCTTTGTAGAAAAAACCATCGTGGGACAGTTCATTACTGCTGAGAGTTCCAATAAGGTTATAGTCTTATGAAACAATTTCTGGCGATTATATACCTAATGAATGGATAATGGTCAATGGATCTCCGATTATTAAATTGAATCAATTTCCTTGGGCTTTGTAGATATGGAATGAGAAGATTTCGGTGCTAATTAAATCTACAAGTGAAATTATCAAGAAGGCTCCGCCTACTGTGGATTTATCTCGTCTGGAAATGGCTTACAATAACCAACTAGCAAATCTAAACATCGTGGAAAAATCTGGCGTGCAAGGTTATTTGACTGATCAGCAAAATAACAGCAAAAATTCCAGGTAACGAATTGAGCTTACGATAGGAATAAAAAGCATGAAGTAAATCAATTGGAAAAGTAGCACATGTTATGATGGGCCGTAAGTAAACATAAGTAATTTTGTTGTTCAGTGAAATTGGCGATGACGTTGAAAAGGCTAACTTGGATTCTCTGTATGGTGTTGAAAGCTCAGATGATATACCATTATCTTTCCTAACTCACCGACCTGAATATATTTCTTTGGTTCCTCCGTTACACTTTGCAAGAGATGAGGTATCAAAATCCGTATATGTATTCAGTTCAGCAGAACATTTATTTTTGTCCAAAAAAACAGTTCTAATATTTTTCTTTTGCATTTACAGTTAGTCTACATAATACCGAGTGAGCCCTCCTTTCACGTTCCAGCAATTGACCCATCAGTTGGCCTCGAGCTAAAGGGGGAGGCAACAGAGGCTCTTCAACTGATCAATCAAGCATTCAAAGAAGCACTTAGTTTGCAACAGCGTCAAACACTGTTGGAAGAACTATCTAGAGATCCAAAGATAGTCAGTCATTTAGGAATTACTCCACAGCGGCTCCCTGATCTGGTTGAGAACAACCCTATGATTGCAATCGATGTGATTCTCAAGTTGATGGAGACATCTGATATGAATCCGTATTTTACTATGCTGGTTAACATGGACATGTCCGTTCACAGCATGGAAGTAGTCAATAGGTAAACTAGTACATATAATTGAAAATAGACTTACCATATCAAAACATCAGTAATCACCTCCACGGTTTCTTAAAACTTGTTTTTTTACTTTCAGATTAACCAGCTCGGTGGAATTGCCCAAAGAATTTTTGTATCTTTACATTTCGAACTGTATTAGTACTTGCGAAGGGTTCCAAGACAAGTACATGCAAAATCGCTTGGTTCGATTGCTTTGCGTATTCTTGCAATCTCTCATTAGGAACCGCATAATTGATTTCCAGGTAATGCTCACACTTATGGAAGGAAATGTGAATGTCAAATGCAATTATTATTGAAAGCGCATTAAATATAACTGATTGCCATCAATCTACGTTTGTATGAAATGATTTCAGGAGCTCTACATAGAAATACTAACATTCTGCGTTGAGTTCAGCCGTATTCGTGAGGCGGCTGCCTTGTATCGACTGATGAAACAACTTGAATCGGAAGACTCTGCCCTTCACCAGATCTTAAATAAAAAGTTGGAGCTTCATCAGCATCTGTCCGAAGCTGCTAAAAACTTTCCAACCAAAGATAAAGATGGAAAGTGAATAATTTACTATTATAAGCGAAACTATTTGATTATATACATATATATAAAAACAAATAGAAATCTATAAAAATCGTGAACTCTTTCTTACGTAAAAAAAGTGTAAGACAGTGCTATGTTTACTTACTTTCGAAAACCCTTTATAAGTAGTTAATTTTAACATGTTTTTGTCCTACCTAATACCTATTATGGCTATTATTCAAACTAATCGATACTGGTTAGGTTAATATATGATTTTTAAGAGTATATGATGAGCCGTTAAAAGATGTAAAATAAAAAAAATGATTATATAACTGATATGAAAAATAAGAAAAAATAAAGAAAGAAACTGCTATTTCAGTATAATTACCAATTTTAATGAACTATATTAAGTTAAATATTACAAAACTAATTTGGATATTATATTATAGATCAACATTGTTTTTCTTATTGGTAGTACATTTACGACCATCCCGCATCGATCTTCTTTTGCTGAAGGTGCTGAGTAAATGGTGGATCACATTATTCCAATTAGTAAGTGTCCTCAATGTCATAAAGTTCCCTCCTTTTAATTTTAGAATTAGCAAGGTCCGTGGCGTTCCAGGTTACTTGACTAGGTGGAATTATGGCTGCTGCCGCGCATCTCCCTTCCCCACTGAGAAAGTTAAATGTTGAGCAGGCATGATGAGTTGACAGTATCTCAACATTGATTCGATTCTTCTTGATGAACTGCAATGTTTCCAATGGTAGCTGAGCGCCCTGGTCTCCAATCCCAAGAACAAGAACATCCGGTTTCGGTTCAATAATGGCGAATAATGCTAGCGACTGGGGTGTAATGTCTTGAAGATTCCCGACATCCCAGCCCAAGACGGTCTTGGGAAATATTGCCATCGGACCAAGAACTCTCATTCCATTGTTGAGTTTGAAGCCGTTTCGGTTATACGAATTTATCATTAGCGGAGCCCCATGCTCATCGTTCATAATGGTTACAGTTGTCTTCCCATCAGGTTCGTAAGCAGTTCCCTTCCTTGAATGGGTGAGATGCAGCATTCGAGCTGGAAACAATGAAGGTGAAAACACCGGTTGTAGATGGAGTTTTGGCGTTCGAGATAAAACTGTAGCTTTATTCATGCAATTTTCTTGTAGGGCTACACGTGAGGCTAGTCTTGTAAGCGTAAAGGAAGACCGACATATTGAAAATGCCATCGTCCTTATTGGCGATAAGGTGTAAATAAATACTCTAGTTGATAAGCCGTAGCGGAACAGAAGACGCCGTCTGCTCCTAATCACTAATTGCCGTTAGCTTAGCCCCTACTTCTTGACAGCCACATCAAGACCAACAGCCAATCGATTAGGAATCCTGTCTTCTTGATCTGAAATAGAAAAACAATATTATTCATTTAGTGGAGGAAACTATAACGTGACTGATAGTCATTAGTAGGCCCAGCCATTTAAATATTGTTCTCTTCAATTAACTTGACTTGTTCCAACTTACAAAAGAGTAAAGGACAACTTGCAACGTTGCAACTACAACTTTCACTTTATGAAAAGGACTTCACTAAATCTTAGATTGTGTCTTGTCTTTCACAAACAAACATGTGTTCTGCTGCTTTTACAACGAGAAAGTACATGCTTGAGGATGCGGCAGCTCTTCTACTCTAATGCCAATAATGCAATGACCAAAACAAACATCGGAATCGGAATCGAAGCTTTATGACTTTATGAGGAGAGGGCAGGATGATGATGTGCAGTAAAGCAATCGCTGTAATTCATTGCCAGCGCCAGCTCATCGTTCATCCTTGAAAGCGAATGACCGCGGAAGGAACTGAGCCAAATCAAGCTGCATCTTCAAGATTGAAGACTGTCTTTTTGAAGTCTTTTTGAAGTTTTTTTGTGTTCGCTCAAAACATCTGATCGAGCGGCAATCAAAATTGACAAGTCGAGTTATCATTTGTTTTGTTCGAAAAGTGTTCTAGGTGGAAACAAACAAGGAGGATCAACTTAAACCAAAGTAAGTGTGATAAGTAATGAACGTCATTATGTCTGCGTCGTAATTAGTTCGTTTCAGTATAACGTAAAACAGAAGCTGTTAATTGATGTGGGATTGTGTGGTATAGATAAAGATATTATGATTTAAAGGTCTAATTTTCTTTTCAGTTGTCAATAGACCTTAACCAGTATTTAAACATTGAAGCGTGAAAGAGTGAACAATGGGGTTTTTCACGAACCGGTCAATCTTGGGGGTGGTCACAGTAGGGATTGTCGCAGTAGTGGTTGTACTGCTGGTCATCGTAACCGCGGATGAAGAAGGCTCATCCCTTGACAATGGTCTTGGGAAGCATATCAATTGGCACAAGTTGGATGATGGACTTGCCCTGGCCAAGAAGGAAGGGAAACCTTTGATGCTTATCATACATAAGTCGTGGTGTGGGGCCTGCAAATGTGAGTTTTTATTTCACAGTAGAATCCCCTTTGTAAATAAGTTTTAACTTGATTCATTTTTTACTTTAATTAAGCTTTAAAACCTAAATTCCGAGATTCGCAAAAGATTGCGAAACTGAGCAAAAAATTCGTAATGGTGAACACAATTGACGATGAGGAACCACCAGGCGATGTTTATAAACCAGATGGGGGTTATGTGCCAAGGCTCTTCTTTTTCGGTATTTACTTTAACTTAATAATTGTCTTACATCAACTTTGTACTGACTATTGACTATAAAGTAGTTAAACAGATTGTATATTGGTATGCTCAGTGGGTTTCTTCTCTCAATTTTCATTCCAGATTCTGAGGGAGAGTTCCTTCGCGATGTGATAAATACAGATGGGAACCCTGACTATAAGTATTACTATTATGATGAGCTTTCCATTGTCACATCGATGGAAAAAGTTGTTGCCTTGTTGCCTGCCTCATCCGACGACTTGGATTCCAACGACAGTTCTGGAGCAACTCAAAAGAATGAGCTCTAAGCTAAATAATTTAAATATTTCCGTTTTTTGTACTCATTTAAATTAAACTATTTTGATGTATGCAATTTTCCTAACTACTACACGTATACTAAATAACTAATGTCAGTTACCAGAAGTACTAAGTACTAATTCCATTTGGCTATGTATTTGTAGGGTCAGTAGGGTTATTACTAGCTAAGTAGCACGTATGATATATTAACATTCATAAAATGTAAGGCTGAGGGATCAGAACCGCAATTAATTTTAATAGCTAATTCCAGTTTGCTCACATTTGCAGAACAATGCATCTCCGAACATAAATACTCTTATTGCCACCTTGCCAGTAATTTATTCTCAATTGTTATACTATTGTAATTTGTAACGCCAATTACTGTGTTGATCACTGGCTTATGTAATGTGATATTTTGTTTATACTTTGCAAAAATGTTATTTATTTAACTGAAGTATTGTGTATGAAGTAAATAAAAAAGTCATACTCGTGTTACTTACTAATTTTCCGAACCGTAGTTTACCAATGACTTGATACGATTTTAGCTATATAAAGTATATTTATAGAATTTGGGGTTAAATGAGATTCTCCAGTATCAATGCATTGATCGATTAACTAAATAATATGAACAAGTATCTTAGTATCAGGTTCCGTTGAATAATGCCTCTATGAGAGATGAAATATTTAGCGGCTCTTCTTCCCTCAGAACGTCTCTCGGCTTGGTTTATTTAATTTATTTTGTATTCAATAAATAATCCCATTGTCAATACATAAATCTATTGTGTAATTAATAATGATGAATGCAATTTACAAAATATTTCTCGTCAAAATTCTCTACCATTGTTTTCCTCTTTTATAATTTTGTTCTTCGGATCTGCAAAAAAGTTGAGTAATAAAATGCTAAATTGTAGGCTTAAAATAAAAAGAGTTGTTTTTATGTTTGTACAACACGATAATATACAGTAAAGAAAAATGTCTCTATTTCTATTTACAAAAGTTGCAAATTCTTTTATTTCTTCAAAGTGACTCTAAACACTTAGAGGAACAGCATGGCTCTAATCTTACTCCGAGAAAGACTTGTAGTTTGTGTAGGCCAGTGCCGTATCCGCCAGGTAGACTGCAGCGTTGATCACCGAGAGCACACCCATCGCTATTCCAGCTGCGGAAGGATTCGTCTCCGTGAAATGGTTCGAAGGGATGAATCGAAGCCAGAATTGGAGAACAACGGCCCCAGTGGTCAGCCAAAGGATGGCCCCCACGAAATTCATCAGTGATTCCTATGAGCATAATTTTACAATGTGTTATCAACAAATCAAACATTACACACCATTTTCTTTACTTTGCTTTCACTCACTGTAACTGAGACATTTAAAGACGTGCTGTTAAAGCAGGTGGAGAGGATGGAGGCCAAGTTGTAGATCATGAACCCAATGTAAACTCCACAAGCCAAGGCTTCAGCATCGTGATTCTTATTATATGACGCTCCCATGAAATAGCCCTCGTCCCCATTTCGGTATAGTACCAGCACTACGATGTTGAATAGCTATGAACACAAAAATATATTTTACTCATCAATTATCTCCCTATGCCCCAAAATGCGCTCCGTTTTTTCAGAAAATATATCCTTCTTCGTGTAATAGTAATATTTACCAGCTTTAACAATTTTACAAAGGTCGCACCATGATGTGAGAACGCCATTTTCCTCTTTTAATCGCGCAATTAACGACACACTTCAGAACACTTACAACCCTTTTAAAATTTTAATTTGAGCTTCAACGGATAGAAAATTCTTGACGCTGCGATACAATCCAACAAAAAAAAATATGGCGTTTCTCGATAATCCAATGTTTCATGGACGGGTGGAAGAAAAAAGGAAAGTAGGACGCAACAGCAGACTTATCATATATATAACTGATATCTAAAAAGAAGTTATCAGACAAATCTGGAAAACGATTCCTTTAACTGTGCTTAAAGCGTAAAGTGACTGGCAAAAAAACGTTGCAGCGATGAGCTCATATCTGGATTGGTGATTATTTGTTAGTCATATCCATGTTTAGCTTTATTTTTATCTCTTTTCCGAGGGACACATTTGCTCATTCCACTTCCAAATCAAAAAAGCTCCAACTGATAAGCAACAGTCATAAGCAAAAGTAGATAAGTAAAGTAAATAGTATAAGTATAACCTTTCTCTTATCACCATCAAGTAGATACATACATAATCGTCGTACACGTCCCCAAATAAACTGGCAAATCATTATAAGTTTGGACCCAAGCCATTTTAAAACTTTTTTGTGCTCTCACTGCAATGAAATGAGTAGAAGAACACATGCGAAACGACGCCTGTAACATCATCCATGATCACAACATAATCAGCGAAATTAGTCATTAAAGTTTGAAAGTTGCCCGAACAGAGATAACTGACTAACTGTGGGATGATGACTAAAAGTAAATTATCTTTTTATGTAGGTATACATATATGATAAGATGCATGTGGGACAGAATTGGACCCGACTCGACAGAAACCAATACAAAGTAAACCTTATTATATATGAGCCGGGGTGGGTGGTTTATTCAGGCAACTGAATGAGTAATAGTAATAAGTGGGTATAGACATATATGTATGTATGTACTGAAAAAGTTACGGAAATCTCTTATCTCACAGCTTATCAGTTGTTTACTAAAGTTATTTGTTTGAATACGGGATTGTCAAGAGTCACCATCATCACTATGCATCCGGAGATTCGGTTAAAGTTATATATGACAATGCATATCAAATCATACAAGGCAAGTACTACCTACTTGCTATTTAAACGATTATCGATGAAGTTGAGGTTTTAATTCAAGCTCAGCTCACTTGAGCATCCCACCTATTCATGATTGAAATGCTAAATTCAGTCACACTCGGCGATTGCATCATTCAACTAGGCATTACTCATTTACTATTTCCGGGGAACTGTAGGAGAATCACGAGAATGAGATAAGGAACAACAGTCACATTTCTAGCATCAAAATCATAACATCAAGTATGAATGGTATTTGTCTTTGTGGAAACGTGACAAATACCATTCATTCATTGAATAAACAGCTAAGCAAGCCAGGATGAGGATCGATGGATGCGATGAACTTGGTGGGCGGGCCAGGTAGATTAATATTGAGTCACCAAATCTTTAAATTATATTATTTATCTCTCAGGATAAATCATCAAGTTCATTTCTTAACGGATATTAGGATTTAGGATATCTGTTCTTTATTGTTTCAATTAGTCATTATTTTTTCAACTTTTTTGCAACGTCAATTTTAGCTTCGTTAGTATTTTCTCTCTTTTGTTCCAGATCTGATCTCAGATTTTAACCATCCAAGATTACACTGACATTACTGACAGCACTTTTCGGATCCTTCATTATCACACATGGACAATATCTCTCCGCCACACATCTCCGAAATATCCCAAATCCTCTACAGAAGAATCTGGTGCAGCAAGTCCCATCTATAATGTCCTTTGAATGATAGGGCACCTTTGGAACGGATGCCGCTAGCAAAGCGGAGATGAGCAAGATCATCAAACAGCAACAGCAAATCGCCCACATTGCCGAGTTTATTGAAGCCGCTTCCTCATACATCGGGCCATAGTAGACTGCACGAAAATACGGATCGGGAACCGGAGCAATTCTAGGTGGAGGGGCTGCATCTTCTACGATAATGACATTGTGTGGGTGAGCACTTGTGTGGACAACATAGTCGGGATAGTTTTCCGAAGGGACGACAACGCGTTCTAACGATGCAGATCTGGATACCTGAGAAACATTTTTAAAAAACTGGGGGCAAATTCATAAAAAACACATTTAATTCTAAATTAGTTAACGGCATTTTTAATGATGATACCATTCTCAAATGGGCAGGCAGCCAAGCCAATTGGTTTAGTGTGTGTGGATGGATTATCGTAAAAATGTTAAAAAAAACAGCCGGATGCATTTAAAGATTCTAAAATAAGGATGGCTCTTTCGTTGACTGGCAAAAACTCTGTAAGAAAATGTCAATGTAGTCATGGCTCATGCTTAGACAACCCCTTAATTAATCAGTATGAGTTCAATTTACAACCAGTATCAGTCGCACCTCTAACTAATAATGTTGATCAAACACAAATGACTTGAAAATTTTTATTTTCAGTTTTACATAAACTGCTTCCAATCTAATTTTAATCTCAATGATTTTTTAATAATAGCAGGGACAAGATCTTCTCATATAACATCTGTACCAACCACAGTAGCGTCTGTAGCAGCAAGAATAACCGGGACGAACGACGGGACGATAGTATCTATCCTGCCTTGGCGGCAGGAAGTAGCCAACTGTCAAGATAATAGCGACAATCAACACCAGGCCGAGACAGGTAAACGCAGCCCACATCCACTCTTGACGACGCCGCCTCTCGTAAAATCCCTCCTGATCGACAATCACTATCGGCTCCTCGTACATTGGAAGCTGTGCATAATCATCCCCAACAATGTTACTTCTTCCGGATAGAGGAGCACGGGAACCTTGGGCCTGATTGTGGACCACGTAATCGGGATAATTGCTCTCCATGATTTTTATATGTATTATTCTGGTAATTGGGGCACTCTGATACTTTTAATTACAAGCTCATGCATGACAGAGCAGGATTTTGTATATTTAATTTTCACAATCATCCCATCTCAAACTTATTTTCCATTGTTGCTACCTAAGCGATGCACTCGGACTCAGAGTCGCTAAACCAATGACCTACTTTTTAGGACTAGCATTGCTTGGAACATTCCTTGAAGATCTTACATCCCAACTCCTCCGAAAGTCCAAACTCCTTTTTTCCCTGTAAAACTTTGCAGACCTTCCCAGCGTCTAAATATTGACAATGAAGTTTCCCCTAAGCAATTACACAGGGAGAAAGTAGGACCTTTTTAATGTCTACACTAATTAAGGGGAAAAGACAAAAGGAAATGGGGATTGTATTTAGGGCTATGGCCAAGACAAAACTCTGCCCCTGTTTACAATACATATATGCAACGACCCATTTTCTAATTATTCATGGTGGAGGGAAAATGATGAGCTCATAAATGTCTACATCAAAACACTATAATCTTCCCTCCATTGTAAATGTAAAGGAGGATGATAATTTCTCGAAATGTTTCATTAGGAGAGGGAAAGTGGAAAGGAATGCAGAAAATTGCCAACTTTCCCCCTGTACTAACTACACTTGTACAGTGGATGGTGATCATAGTACCTTTCTTCCTTTCCCCCCTTCTTCCAGCAAAAAAGTTTGTGCATAGTTTTTCAACTTTTTCTGGAGGGGGATCTTGTATTCGTTGGAATTTATCAAAAAGCTTTTTATCCCCCTTTTATAATGTGTATTATATCCTGCCGCTGGAGTGTGAGTAGATATGGATGTATGTGGGAGAGAAAGTGAGAAAGTATTTTATCTATCTAAACCTTTTTCTGGGGAAGCAGAAACTTGCTCCTTTTCGTAGACAACTTCCGCTTTTAAGGCATTATCCTTTCCAGAAAAAAAATTTAGTCTGGAAGGAGAAAACCCTCCAAAAAAACTACCAACTGTACCGACCGACCAAGACAACCCGGCGTGTTGTACATAGGTATGTAGAAATATGGAGGAAAAAAATTCCTCCAAAATATTATATACATCTTCCCCTCCAATCCACTCCCATTCCTCCTCCTCTCCTGGAAAACGTTAAAGAAGAGGAAACCGGCTGGCTTGCTTCCGCAGGCCATAACCTTTTGAAATATGAATGCTTAATGCCAAAAAGAATGGCACTTTCTCCGCTTTCTTTTCTCCAAGAGCGAAAAAAAGTTTTCACGAGCTGCATGCACATAGGTACTTTAGCCAATATTCATAATTCTTTTTATACACACCCATATGGAGGACGATCCCTCCAAGTATGTAAATATATGTATATCTAATTATAGCCAAGTGAATATGGTAGGTATTTGGTCCGCTTCTCTATTTCATTCCAATTCACCAAAGCCGGCCCTTTGGAATCCTTTACGAATTCACACAGATTTAAGATAATATCATTTAAAATTGCTCCCGTTTACCTCCCTCTTCCACATATTCATGAAATACTTAGCTGGGAATGATAAGGGGAAATAGGAGGGGAGGGGAAATGGAGTGATGAAGTGAACTACTTTTTTCAGCCTATTTAAATATAGATCAGTACACATTTTGCAATCAGGACTCCTCTTCAAGCCTCCCAGTTATCTGTTCAAATGGAAATGAAAAAAGAAAATGGGTCTGAAAAATTATGGATTCACCTTTTCCACCTGTATTTTATCTTTTTATTATCCCAATTTGGAAAACTAGTTATGTTCGAGATAATGAATAAACACGCGTTAGTCTAGCTGTGTTTGCATTGGGTCTCTATAAAATGTGGAGCATTTCAAGAAGAGGTAGAATTTAGTGTACACAGCCTGCAGGTTATCAAAAATGTGGCGATAAAAAATAGCATCATAGTGGTTTCCTTCCTAAATAAATAATAATGGGGGGCAAAAAATTAATGTAGGAAGTAGAAATCTACGATAGCACTGGTTTGACTACATAACTTTCTTCTTTCATTTAAATATGATAATAATGCACATAAATTAAAATGCGTAATTAGATTTAATGTCGGAAGAAAGAAATATATTAGGGTGGCAAGTTTCGGAGCGCACTTACCATTTTTCTAATTGAACGTTTAACATCGCCCAATTGAATTACGATCTACATATTTTTGAAGGAAAACCCTGGCCAGTCATATAAATGGAGGTGACGTTAATGCTTTCTCACCACGAGAAAACTGCCACCATTTATATGAAAAATTATGCAAACTGTAAAGCTGTAGTTTATGCGGAGAAACGTCCATTTCAATATTTTCTCCAGCTTGAGGAAAAAGGTGCAATTTGAAGGACCCCCGGCTAAGTACATGAAAGTCCACTTTATGTCAGAGGAAAATGTCCCATTCATCCTTCTAGTTTTTCCCCTCCCCCTTGTTGTTCGTCTTTTCGTGTGCTTCAATCACGGTTTATCTTTCTGCCACGAACATATTACTAGGACGCTTCCTTTTTCTTCGCAAGTTTCTTTCCATGTCCTACATAATACTTCCTTGTGTCGCCTCCCACCATCCTCTTGACTATCTCAAGTATGGACAGCTATTTTTCCATAGAAAAGTGTGAAAAGCGTTTTGAACCAAATGGTGATGGCAGGCTAAGCGCCTGCCCTGCTCATTCTGTTGCTTGCATAACCGTCGGCTGGAGATTGTATATTCGTTTCACAAACAAAACATCTCCAGTCTTTCAAAAAATATTTCGGAAATGAAGACCGTGCCGCGGCTTGGCTGGTGGCCTGTTTATGTAACATACTTTTTTTGTGATCCCCAAGAATAAATAAACTGTAGGGAAGACCTCCAACCAAGAACGTTTCTTCTACTCCAAAATGTTCCGAGATACATTACTTTTAGGTACTCAAATTGTAATCCGTTTATGATTGGACTGTGGTCGGTTGGCGATACAAACCGTAGCTTTGATATTCAATTCGGGAGAGTTTTATAAAAATCTGTTATGTTTCCTCATCTTTTTCTTCAATTTTCACCAAATATGGAATGAGTTTTTCCTTTTTATTAGATCACTTCTCAAACCATCAATTCCAATAATAATCCCAGTGGCATCGCCTATTCATATGGGCTTATCTGAAATCATATTTTTCACACTTTCCATATGGAAGAAGAAAAATAATAAATATCCCACTGCACCGCATACATTCCATTACAATACAAAACACACCAATTTCCCATCCGTCTCCCTTTTCTCCAAATATTTCCCTCAAATCATGCCAATTTAGTGCCTTGAGCGTTCAGCATCTCAAACCTCATGATCGAATCTGAGCAGCAAGGTCTCTCAACCCATTCTAGTATATCCCTCCACCTTAAAGCTCCAAATACACTCCAGCTCCAGCCGCATTTCCCTCTCCCCGTGCAACATATTGACTGCAAACTCTAAGCATAACTTGCACCTGCTTACAAAATTTAGACTTTATAAAAGTGGTATAGCTTGTCGCTTCCTCCTCCATCCAGCAGAACGGAGAAAGAGACGGAGAGCCAAAGATAAAATCCCCTTTCACTTTCTCTCCCCTCCTCAGTTGAGCTTGGATCTCTGAGCCGTTGGCATGAGCGGGAGAGCCACAAAAATAGAATAGACAGACGCCACATGCGTACACCAACCACACATGATCATCTTCACTCGCACTTTCCTATTGTCTTGTCATCTCTTGTGAAAGAAAAGAACATTTTTTAGATTAGGCAAGATTCCAAATTTTCTCATAAAAAGGAATATACTTCCATCTTCCCACTTTTATCTCCCTTCATCCTCCTCTTCTCGGGAGTAATAAACTGTAATCAGCTTTCCCCATCTAATTTCGGTGGGTATGGGAGAAAGTGAGATTTTTTAGAGTTGACTCATTTTTTAAGGAAAGATTCTTCCCATGTTGAGTTGTTGGGTGTGAGTGCTTCTCCTTGTCCAGTGCACGTGTGCTCCACTGCATTAAATACATTTTACTGTTCAGTTTTTGCATACTCTGAATCTGGGTCTCGGTAGTACATGAGTAAAAAAAGAGAAGAAATTTTTTCCCAGGATTTCTTCCACTGCCATGAACTAAAAAATGTGGGCTACTATATATACTGCATAACATGAGGAATATAAATATAGAGTGGAGCAGCCATAGCGTCATTTTTATCTGAAGTGAAAGTAAACACTTTCCCCTTCTTTGTTCCTCTAGGCAAGATAACACATTTTTTTCTTCATTTTCTCGAAAACCCAAAAAAAGAATTCTGGGAAGACAGGGAAAAAACAAATTCTGTGGAAAAAAGTGTAAAAAGTAACTGGTCATTCTTCATCATCACAGTCATCATAGTATTATCAGAGGACAGTCTCATCCCTCTCTCCAGCTGTCATCAACTATTCCGGCTCCTTGTCTTATATGGCCAGCAATTGTGGGATAAAATTCATCTGAAAAAAAAATCCCGAAACGATCGTTGCTCCCATCCTCATCACCATTATCGTAAGCGGAACGATATCTTTATCGTCCATCGTGATCATCATAACATAACATACAAATCGTTTACTTTCACTGGAGCCTCAAGTCTCCATCACTTATTTTTCCTCGTTCACCGTCCCCAACTACTGTCAGTCCAGCCCTGGTTGTGGGGTAAGGAGAAAGTGAGATCCCATCTTGAGATATAGTCCCTCATCTATGGTCTCCTTGCCAGTGTAAAACATTTATTGTGAAACAAAGTAGAAAAGTAACTGGTTCGAGATGTCAAGCTGTATCCTGAAGAAGACAAAGAAGCCCTTTCATTTTCCCTCAGAGCACACCGTGAAACTAACCAACAAGGAGGAAGTGGAGTAAAAAAAGACAAGAGGGGAAGCAAGTGGACATATCGTTTTTTTGTAAGTATTTTTCTCTCTTGCTTGCTTTCACTCTCTAGCTTACCTACATAGTTTAACATGGGAATCATTTTTTTCACTTTCTTCCTTTCGTCCTTGTCCTTCTTTCTTGTCTACAATGGGGAGTCCATAAAGTGTGAGTTTCTCTGCGTGTGTAGCTTTCCATTCTCATCCTCGCACCTAGCCATTTGAAAGAAAGAAAAAGAGACATAAATAAATATAAAATGGTAAGTGTCACACACTCTCCCAATTTCACCGGCTCCTTTTCACCGTCAACTGAATTGCACGAGAATTCTCCCCTTTTCATGTGGTAAAAAGCTGCACATTGTGTGGGAATGTGTATTGTGTGTAGGAGGACGCTGACATTGGCGACATCATATCATATCCATAGACATCCACTACTTGTATGAGCACACGATTTCATCCAACTTGAACCTTTTCCCACTTAAACTGCCCATTTTTACACCTTTCTTTACTTTACTTTCTCTCAGTCTAAGATACTTATCTTTTTTCACTGGCTCGACTTGAGTGTATTTTTCCTTTCAGCTTTTTATGCCAATATCAACTTTAAAAGGTGGGAAAAGGGGAGAGAAAGTTGTAGAAAAAATATTTTAGTAACAATCCATGTTTTCTGCCAATTTCATTCCGCATTGTCACCCATTCTTACGTTATTCGTGGCTCCATTATTCGGTAGCATTTTAGACATCCAGCGTTATTTCACATGGCTGCCGTTATCCACAGCTTTTGGGTAGTCAGTCAGTCATTTTTTTACACATTTTGTAGAAGAAATTCGCATATTCATGCATGCCTAAGTGAACATCAGTGAGTAGAGAAGGGAGCAGAAAAAAATGTTTCAGCTTTCACAAAATAAACGAGCCACATTTGTAAATGTAAATGTAATGTGTTTACTTTTGAAGAGACAATTAACTTTACCAGACACACACCCAAGTCAAACTCATTGTTGATGAAGGCATACATTACCTCCGTGCATTAGCGAAATTTTCTATTTAGACGTCACTCTCGAGACATGGAAAGTGGCACATTCTGTTGAATGCTAAATATATATAAAATCTCCATTATCGGTATTATCATATGGTTATAGAATGTCATGAAATGGCTAAAAACGGAAGAACTTATTTTCAATTTATTTCGATTTATTTTTACGAACGATGTTAAAAATTAAAATAAATCGAACAATATCGACACAGGTGATCGTGATATCAATCGGAGACAATAAAATTTGGGAATTCAAAAAAAAGACGTCTCGTAGTTATTGGGTTCATGGACAGAAGGATAACAGACGGACAAACATCTGATCAAACTTAGTCTCATAACAAAGCATAGCTTCATAATAACTTGTTTTATTTTGAGATCAAAGAAAATGACCTGGGATGATCGGCAAACCGAACAAGGAATTCTTTCTTACCGAATTTGTGAAATTGTGAGGCTTTCTTTACCACGGCTCCATGATGCACCCCATTATTATGAAAATAGACAGCCACATTAATTCAAAACTGAAAACGTTGCAAGTCTGCACAAACCAGAATTAAAAAGCCTTGCATTCCTTCGGCTTCCTTCTTCTATTTCCCTCAACTAAGACTCCCCCCTTTTGATGTCTGCTTCCTCCTTCGCATAACTGGAAAGGAAGATACTTTTCTCATGGTAAATATCAGGGATCTTGAGACAACTATGCATCATCATGTCACGCTACGCAGTCTAGGCACACGCATCAAATATTTTTTTTTGTCTCCAAAGTTGAGTCGGAGAACTTGATATAAACTTAAAAAACCTTGCGTATTCCCATTGTTTGGCGACAACGATGGGGAGACACGAGAGGAAGGATGCATAATACTATTCTTTTCTCCATTGAACTAAGACACGAAAAGGAAACGGAAAATATTAAATGGAAGGTTTGAAAGGAAAAAAGTAGGAAGAATGTAAAAGGAATATTAATCTGACCTGAGTATAGAGCTTACACATTTTTTTTTTGCCCTTTTCCCCCTCCCCATTTTCCATTCCATTGCACATTTTTTTTCTTCCAGAGACAACGAAAAAACAGAAAGTACATCAAAGACTCATTTAGTTTTTGTATTCATGAATCCTCTGATGGGGGAAACGTAGGAGAAAATTAAAGGAAATGGGAAGGGCTGGAAAGAAGGAAGGATCCGTCCTTCACGCGCATTTTAATTATGTCTTCCTTCTAATTTTTCAATTACACTAGATCAGAGGCGGGGTATAAGCTGACACTTGTGAGAAAAGACTACAACTCAGCCCACTGGGGGCTTAAGAAAGGGATTCTATTATTTTAGCTAAAATGGCAACAAGATGGAACCAACGGAGAAAGTTATTTCCTCCTGAGATTCCCAATTCCACGGAACGTGTGTCTATGTCCATGTCTTGAATTCCTTCCCATACGCCCAAAAAATAGCATATCATTTTGGTTGACAAACACACAGAGAACACCCACAAGATCCTATAATATCTCACACCTTTTCACCCCACACCATACAAAAGTGCTTTATGCAATAAAGTACTTATTGAAGGGGAGACATTTTTTTATCCACAAGGAATCCATACATTTCTCTTTCTTACTTTACAGAACTGTCTTGTCACTTCCAACCCATTTCCAAGTGAGCCATCATCAGCATCAGCCAACTGTCATCATGAGTCAAGCCATACCTCAACAGACGGAATAAGAGTTTTCTTCAAGAAAAAACTTCCATTTTCACTTATTGGATTAGCTTCCCCTAATGAGGATTTTTTCTCTCGGTTCATATCATATGCGCTCATCTACATTTTTCCTCTCCCCCTTAATGTAGACGCTCTACCCATTCCTTTTAATATCCGTTTTATACTACATGAGTAGATACTAAGCTGGTTTCCACACTTGCTCACCAAATACTTTTACAAAGCTGAGATTAAAAAAGAACAGTTTCTGGAAGAAAAAAAAAGTGCTCAGCATGGGTCTGACTAAAACGTGAACTATTATTATTATTATTATTAATATACAGACTTTCTACTTCGACCATGTCCCAAGACTATGGAGGGAAAAAGGAAATTGCATTAACACAAGGATATCCACAGGAGAAATTCCTCCTCACAAGAAATGCCTAGCCATCCTCAGAAACCGAATGAAATAACCGGAAAATAGGCAAAAACTCCACCACAGGAAGAAAAATTCCAGATCCAACAAAAAAACTTTCTCTTCCTCTCACTACAAGAAGCGAGTTTTGTTCCATGATAAGTGAAAATGAGTGAAGAATTGGACATAGGAAGAGAAGAGCAAGCTAGCTCCCAAACTGATTTCCTAAATTAAGGAAGCAGACAACAACAATCGGATTACGTTAGGAATCGGGCGAAAGCTGGGGAATAAACTAGCGAAAGTTGCACATGTATGCAGCTACATGAATAAAACTGTTCTCATTCCCTTCTCCTATTATTTATCTTTGATAAGAACCTAAAAATTAGTTAATACGAGGCCGTCTCTCTCGGACTCTGATTCTTTTTTTTTGCCAGAGCGCAAGATAAGAAAAGGACTTAGTATTCCGAGGGAGGAAAGCTGGAAGTAAATCTTCCTAATGACTGTAGCGCCTCCGTAAATACTAATATATATATTTACTGACTGTCTCCACACTCCCGATCCTCTGGATGTTGTTCTGCTGTTTCCCTTTTTTGTTTTTCATTATGTGATGTAAGTTTTTTTCTTCTCGGTGAAAGCTACATGAAAAAACAATTGATCTTGGAGGGAAAAAAAGAGCAGGAGAAAGTATAGTGCTTTCACATCGATTACTATTGCTCCACTGGCGTGCTCCTCAGTACTCGATATTATTTCGCAGTTTACTTCACATGCCGGATGATTGTAATAGGTCTTATGAGATTTTCACCGGAGATACATCTCCCAATTCTAATAGAATTTCCACATCTTTGATCTCCTCCGATGCACGTATGGAGGATCGAGAATTAAGTGACTACAAAATAACACTTTCTCCGTACATAACTGACTGAACTGCCGAGAGGGAAAAGGGAAATGGACTATTAATGATTACAAAGTTTTTACATGAGATTATCGGAATGTAAAATGGAAAGAGAAAGTATTAAGAGAAAAACAATGGTGTTATCAACTTGATATTGATCTAAACCTAAACATGAAGAACAACAAGCTCAGCCTTCAACTCGACTAATGACCCTACGTAAGTAGAAAGTGCACTTTGATATTATTATAACGACCCGACAAGGTCTTCTCATCCTTGTCAAGGAAAAAGTGCATCAAAAACGTCTACCAGAGATCCCTATCAGAAGCGGGGTTTGTTTTGTGAAGACTAATTCGTGAAATTGGCATCGTCCCATTCTCCTCATCTTCCAACGCCAAGCAAATCGGAAAGGAACTCTGAAACTTTCTCCTGGGGACTTTTTCAGCCACACAATACAGAAGCATTTAAACATTTATTCCTTTTACAACAAAACTTTTCTCAGTCAATTTAAAAAACGGAACTTGCTACTCTGATAAAACAACTTGTTTATATTTAAAGGAAAGCAGACAAGATTTTAACTACAGAGGAGGAAGGAGAGCAGAGGCCAAATGCTGTCACTTCCTTGTCACTTTTTTTTATCATAAGCTCAACACTTTTCTCACTTCTGGAAAGTTGCTCCTAAAAAGGAAATTGTTATCATACAAAAAGGGCTTCATTCCGTACTTCCTGCAACATTATAGCTTGTAAAAACTATTAACGCGGCCCATTAACAGGAATTAAAAGAGTCGGAATCATCACATCTGAGCAAGAGCAGAGTTCTACAAACTTTTCCCTTAAATAGCAACCAGTTTTTGTATTATTTAGATTTCTGGTATGAAAATGATATAATGAAATGAGTGTTGAGAACTGCTGACAGTTTCCCCCTTTTTCCAAACATTAACAAGTCAAGGCAAGGAAGTCAACTTCAAGTCTTAACTTTGTTCTAACCTCCCGCATGTATTTATCATCATCCCTTATCTGCGAGATTTTTTTCTTCGGAGGAAGGAAAAGTTTTTCATCTTTTGCCGAAAAAAAAAGTTTTTTTCATGTTGTTCGGATGAGTCTTGACATTTATATGAAACATGAATGATTTAATGAGTGGAGGATGAGCGGAGAAGCACAAGTTGGAAAGTGAGCAGGCCAGGAATGATGAGTTATGTGTAGGTTCTTAAATACTGGATAAAAAACTGTAATGATTCCAAGATGAGGATGATGAGGGCTTCCTTGATGATGATGACAAGAAAGTTAACAAGTCCATTCCTCCCAAGAAGGTTCCCCTGCTGAGAATTAAAAGTTGGGAGCTCAGCCCCTTTGCCACCTCCCATTCGAGTAAATGAGCTTTTTTTTACATGGAACAAAAAATTATGCAAGTCATGTTTTAAGCAAAGCGTGCTTTTTCTTGCGATCTGTATTTAACTAAGCTAAGTTGTTAATTGATGTTGTCGACTCGTGAAAGTGGGAAGGACAGTAATAATAATTGTAATAGTGAGAAAAATTGAAAGTGACAAGTGTTCCGAAGGGGCGGAAAGGAATTGGAGGGGAAAATGGGAAAATTAAAAATGGAGGAGATGCTGTTCACCTCAACTGTGCTTGTTCTGGTACTGATTGGATCACAAGCAGGTAACAACTCATTTTTTATATAAAAAAATAATACTCTACTAACTTATAACTTAAGTTTCATATCCAAGCACCGTACAACCAACCTACGGATACATACATTGTAAAATTAGGGATTATAAAAATTCCTCTTCCAAAAATGAAAACATCCGATAAGCTCCGTGCTTTTTTTACTTCTCCCCAACTTGTTTCAATTTCTTGACACGCACTCCAAAATTATATTTTTTTCCCTCCCATCCTCCCTCCAGTTTATTTTCTTCACTGGACTACTCCATCTCCCATCCTCTTGAATCCCCGTGTGTGCCCGTATCTCATTTTATGACACCGCACCAACAACCACACCAGATGAAATGATGCTTGTTTCTTGCCTCCTCCATACTCATCCAGAAAGTATAAAAGATGGATGTAGACATTTTTTGAAAGAGGACACATCCACACATCCCACACCAGATGAATATCTACGCTCGTATAATATCAGACGAGTATAAAAAGGGAGAGGAAAAAAATCAAATAAAAAAAAAATTTCTCGAAAGATGGAAACTCCTCCTGCGTTAGTAAGTAGCCGTGTTGGCTCCTTGTCTTCTTCTTGAGAAAAATGATTATGCTGAGCAGTAGTTGACTCCCTTCCGTAATCTTTCCTGCTTGTATCACACGCAACGCAACGCTGTTTTGTAAACATTTTCTTCTCCATCCAATGGTCCATCTATCCACGTTTTGGATTTTTTATGTCCAGTTCATGCCTTTCCCTCCTGTCATATCATCATTATATTTCCGGCTTATGTATTATACATAGCTATAGACATTTATGCATGTATTTTCATCTCTTTCAATTGGAAAATGCAAAACTAGTTGTGAGACCTGGATCAGAACTGTACAAGTTTATTTATAGCTGAGACAGTTGAGCCTGTCAGGACTAAACTTATGTTTCCCTTGCTGCTGATGATGATGTCAGCCACTTAATTTCCGTATTGTGTTCTCCTCTCACAATCCTTCCTCCCTTTTCCCAAGTGACACGATGAGGAGGGAAGCGTCTTGAACCCTTTTTTTATGCAAACTGTGTATCTCACTGGGCACGACTCATTCCTGGAAATGACTTTTCAACTAATTCATCTCACGTCCTCGTCCTCATCCCCAGCACTTCTCTTGGTCTCTGAGCAATGAATTAAAATGAAAAATAGATCCTCTTCACTAAGAGTCTGCACTCGAAGTTATTCTCAGTCAGCCTTAAAAACTACAGAATAGAATGCATCCACTCCAATCCAAACATTATTGCAGCACATGCATAAAAATCAAAGAAAATGTGAATAAATCTGAAACGCATCAACCCTCCCAATACAAATTCCATCAAAATCAGTTTAGCTCTCAGGGCAAAAGTGCATTTCCATCCCCGAAATGTCCGGGCATTAAACAACCTAAAAGTGTAATCAAATCCCGTTAGCGCCTTTTCCGAGTAAGTGGAATGGAACGTCAAATGACGGGAAGCTATTTGCCACGTTTCCGCTCATATTCCAGGAATAAGAAAAAAACGCTACAGCAGCTTTCCTCTTTCGCGTGCCGCTATTCAGAAAGTGCAATGGAATTTAAGTGGGATTAGCCTTCCCCTAACGTGAGTAGTTTCCAGGAAAATACCGAAAAACAAATAAAATTGGGGAAGGAGAAAGAAGGGAAAAGGGAAAAAATATGTATTGAAAGCAATTTTGTATTTGAATAGGAAACTATCATCATCGCGGTCATCATCACCATCACAGCCTTAAGGCTCTTGCATCGGATTACTTGAATGGTGAAAGTGTAGAGCTGGCTGACTAGCAATGAAGGACTCTTAACTACATGCACATGGCTTATAATCATCCGTTCTCTATTCTGCTGCTGATGATGAGGATGATGGCAGCAATGCAGTAGTAGTAAAAGTACAATATGTGCTGGTTGTAATGTTGTAAACTGGGAAATGAAGCTTTAACTCTGGATACTCGCACTCCACACACTTTGCCAACAATTTCCCCCGTTGAATTTTTGAAAACAATGAGCCATTATTACCCAAGTGCTTTCTACGCACTTTCCCACTCCACTCTTTGCTGAGTCTTACTTTTCCTTCTTACATTTAATAAGTGGCTCTTGTGAAAACTTTTTTGGAAGGTATGAAAAAAGTTTTTAAAAGCAGGAGTAGGCACTTGAGACCCTAAAAATACATGGATATAGCTACGAAAGCAGGAGACTTATGTTGAATATAATTTTTTGGAAGCTTCTCTCTAAATACCCAACAGACATTTTTAAGCTATAAGTGTCTTACGTGGAGAGAGGAAAGTTTTGGGAACAAAGTTTCTGCTTGTGTTTAGGAAAATGTTGCTGTTTTCTCCTTAAACTGGAGCTATCACACTTTCCCTCCTGCTTTAACTTATTCTTAAAGGGACTTTGCCAGAGTCTCCTAGTTTGGATAGCTAACCCTGATGATGTTCTCTGAAGGGGAAAAGGAATCCAGAAAAATGCTAAAATCTGATACTTTTCTTTTCTGAAGGAGGCTGTATGCCTGCAAGTGGCACGATATCAGTATGTTCTCACAATCAGAATAATATTGTGAATCCAATCTGAAAAATATCTCGACTGCCAATTCCCAATTCCCATCCAGAATCCAGATCCCCTAAAAGGATGAGAATACAAAGTTGCTATTTAGCTATTCCAATTGGCATTTCCATTCCTAAAAAAATCCCGATATGGCACATTAACTACAATATGATTGTGGAGTTTGATGATTATATCAGATGATAACTAAGGAGGGAAATCCATTCTGCCATTGCTATATCCGGAATTGGCCATTTCATTGTCAAATATTGGAGTGAGCTTGGGATTAAGGCTGGCCAAAATTACGCACGTACAAAAGAAACTATTATGTGTAGTGAGTGGAAGTGGAGGAAAGGGAAAAAATCCTGTAGCACATGACACATGTTAAACTGCTGGCATGCCGTGACTGACAGGCTGGAACTCAAGTAGAATGGGAGTAGTCATTCAATCCAGGCAGACACACGCCATATTATATTGTTATTATATACACTACAACAATTGGAGATAATGCTTTCTCCCATTCCATCCCCTTTTTATTACGCTCTGGAATACTTATAATATGACCATGTTCAATTTTATGATGAATACGCTTTCCAGGGCATTGTCCTTCCGGTTTACTTACATAATACATATGAAAGTGGGAGGGAAAGAGTTTAACTTGTCCATCTTGTTCCCCCCTTTTCAATCATTCCAGTTTAGAGTGAAAGCATTATTTTTTAAAAAAGAATTCCAGAAAAACTCTAGGCCCTACTTAAGTATTTATCCTCCTCGTGGAAACTATATATTCCCGTTGGAGGCTGACTGATTGAAAGGAGTTTGGAACATTGATGGGAAGCTTTTCCTCCATGAGTTATCCGCAGTGACGGCTTCTAATCTTGGTATTGGCACTCCAACACAAATTCAGTTGGAGACTCGACCGAAACCTTATTATTTTAATGTGATGTAATGGGCCTCTGCAACTGGATCGCTGGCAGTGGCTCTAGACTACAGAGAAAGTAAGCATTTCGCGATACAAAAGCTCATCCATTCACTTGACTTGACTTTCACTTTATTCCTTCTCTGAATTCCCCTGAATTGTAATGATCTCCTCTCCGTTCATCTAATCCGGTCACATATATTTTAGCATGAGAGTGAGCCTGGAATGGAGGAATCGTAATGCGTTTAAGCAAGACAATCCTCATTTCTTCAACTTTCTCATTGCGCCAAGTGCACACGTCCATCCCCCTCATTATTACTATTGATATTGGTATGACTTTTTTGTGTCTTGCCATGACTAAAATAAAATGTCGGACCAGTACCCGAGCTGAGAATAAGACTTGAATATATCTCAAGCTGAGTAGGTAGTTGTAAGTCAAAAAGAAATGCACAAGTCATTGGGAGAAGTGAAAGTTAGCGATTCTTAGTCTTTTCTCCTCTATCATCCACTTTCACTGAAGGCCTGCTGCCGGTTGAGAATAAGGAGGCTCTCTCTCTGGAATGTGCAATACTTATCTGGAATATCTGGAGCACTTTGCTTTTATCTAATGCCCTGTCTTTTCATCTCCCATCTTACGACATAGTCATATAGAGGAGCACCATCAGGATGATGAGACCAGGAGGATCTATATCATGAGCAGAGTTTCTCCTTTTGTAATAATAGTAATAATAATAGTTTTCAAAAATAAGAGAAATGAATCTCGTCCAATGCGATTTTTCTAAAAAAAAAGTAAAATAAAAGAAGGCTCAGCCTAAAAAAGAATGGGTGAGGATAGTGAAAAAGGGAAAGTAAAAAGGAATCCCAACTCTTTCCCCATTCTTTCCCCTTCCTTACTATTTTGAGCTGGAGAGAATTTATATTTTTGTCTTGTGAAGTGAAAGCTCATATTTATATAGTTTAACTCACAAACTATTATATTATTAGGGCTATTACCATTACTCCAAAATGGCTAGCTGGATGTTGGTCTGTAGACTCATATTTCATTTCACGTTTTTTACTACGGGAATTCACTTGGCTGGAAGTAATAAGTAATAAGTAATAATAACTAACATGGACGGACTCATATATAAAGCCCTTTCTTTAAAAAAAGGATCTTTTTATGAAACTTTTTTTTAAAGTTCGACCATTCACCTATTTTCAGTTTTTATGTGGACTATTTTCCCTGTATGTGTGCCCATTCCACAATAATCATGACTTCCTCTCATTTTCCCATATACGACGGGAATATAATACAGGTCACTGGTTTCACCCAGTCTCTCGCTTAATAGACCAGAGACATCATTTTTTTCAGTTTGAAAGTAAAGTGGAAAAGTTCATTTAAAATCTACTTAAAACTTACAAACACTTCCATTAGAGCATTGGCTCTTTGAAAAAGGAAAAGAATTATTTATTTGTGGAGAGGGAAGTGCAAAAGCGACAAATTGTCCCTTGAGGGCAAAGAAGAAATATATTTTTTAAATGTGTGTAAACCAGCTTATTTACCATTTCAATATTAGCTTCTTATGTAACTCATGTTATTTTAGATGAAAAAGAATCCATGTAAAAATAGAGTCGAAATTTTTAGCCCTACTCACTCTGTCTCTCTTGCTTATTGCATTTTTAGTCCTTATTGTATATTGCATAATAACAGCTAAAATATAACGATAATGCTTCTATGTAGCACGCAAATAGGCCTCCAAGAATGGGAAATGAGGGTCATATTTTTAGCAAATTATTTCTGCTCCGCTCCACTCTCTCTCCTTCCCCCATTTTTTCTCCATCAGAATGGATTGGAGAAGCAGAGTAAATTCGAGGAGCTTAGCTTTTTTCCAGACTCTGCAGCTGACTCAATTTTGTCTCTGTCTTTTGGTTTTTGGTTAAGCAGTATAAAAAATCTGTCTAGCTGCTTAGCATCCTCAAATCGTTTAAAAAAATTCAGGAGATTTAGTTGAGAGAAAAATTCTCGTGATATTTCCTAGCTGTGACTAGTCATTTTTGCTCATTTCATATTTTCTGCTTTCTCCGGAAAGAAAAAAATATGACTGGGAGCTTGGAAGTGAATGAAATGAGTGAAAGGGAAGGAGAGATTTTTCTTTCTCAGTTTTTATAAAAAATATTCAGGATGATGATGAGGAAAAAAGATGAGGAAACACCAGGGATATTAGTCCCTTGTGTGTGGTATATTCAGAGATGGGATTTTTTATAAAGGGAAGAATGAGAAAGTGAAAGAAAGAACACATTTTCCAGACAGCATTAAAGGGGCAGACTTTTTAAAAAGTCAGTTCTAATCTACATCTGCCAGCCAGTAACGATCCCATCCTGTGCAGCAGTATAAAAGAAGAAGACACAAATGATTACGCAAAAAAATCCGGAAAGGAACGTTCCTCCTTTTGTTCCTTGTTGGGAGGACAAGGAGGACAAGGAGGGATTGCAAATTGGATAACTATGCTAATTATTTTCAGTTTAGATGAGGGCTTAATTGGAGGGGGAAATGAGGGGCGGAACGTAAAGTATTGCTGGAGTTGGTAGGATCGGCAGCTATATGAGGAAATGATTAGGACAATCACTTGATGTAATAGGGATAAGTAGAGGAAGAAGATATTTCATGCATACAACATTCCCATGACCAAGAAGAAGATTTTAAAACCTGAAATGATCAAGCTCAACAAGAACTATAACGTTTTGTCATGCGGTGGTGTGATTATGTCAAAATACATAATGATGCTTCCTACCATTTGTTCATATTGCAAAAACAAAGAGCCACGTATTGTATGAATGCGATTTTGCAATGCTGTCATTCAATGTCCTTCCCCATTTGCGTCATATTCATATTTTCCGAGTTGTCCCATATCCTCACATTATCCTTCTTTTCGAAGAAGCTAGCAAAGATTTCTTAAGTGGGAAAGCAAGGTCTTCAATTGTTTCTTCATGCTTCAGCCTCTCCACTAGGATAAGAGAAGGTGCCCTCATAGTCATCATATGTTCTGGTGAAAGTATAAAAGGAACTGCTCCAGTTATACTTTCTACTTATTGTTTTTATATGCTTTTGTCATGGCCAAACCAAAACCCCTCTTAATATGTATCTCTGAGGACCTTTGGTATAAGATGCTTGAAGGGTATTGCAAAATGAGAGAATAATATTAATAATAATAACAATAGAAATGGCAATAATATGAAAGGAACTGTAAAGAATGGGAAATGAGCTCTATTTTCATTTTACAAGAGGCTGCTTTCTCCATTTTCTCCGTTTTCGTGCTTCGCTTACTATTGCTCCGATGCGACCAACGAAACGAAACGAAGCCAAGCCACCAACCAGCTTAAAAACGGTAGCAACCATCTTAATACAAAACACCCGTCCGTGGATGGAAGAAGGGCATGGTTGAGTTGGTGAATTTGGCAGCTGAAAAGAAGACGGAAGCAGAATTCCTATCATAAGGAGAAAGACAAGGAGGAACTCCCTACCTCCCATATCGTTCAAGATAAAGAGAGAGAAAGGGTCACAGCTGGTGCCTCTGTTTTTCTTCTTCGCTGATGATGCAAAATCAGAGACCTTTCTCAGCCTCCTTCTCTCTGGCTAAGTAGCAGTGACTCTGTAAAACGGAGAAGAGAAGAAGACACAGATTTTCATCTCTGGTGTGTCTGTGGCGGAGAAATGTTGACTTCCTCCTTGGGAAAGAAACTACTCTTCTTCCGTTATTAAATGGCCTAGTTTAGCGGCAGAATTGCGCTTAAGGGAACACTAGAACAATGTTTGACTGGGAAAAGGAGGCTCGCTAAAAGTGTACAACATCGGCTGGTTGGTGATACTGATAGCAGCAGACTTCACTCACTTTATCATTTACAAACTTTCACCGTCAAATAATATAGCTTTGGAGGGTGTTCAATGTAGCATGCGAGTGACATGTACTATTCTACTCCAATTTTGGATTCATTGAAGACATAAAATTTATTCTCCTCCAGTCAATTTGTTGCCACATTATTGCTGAGGATTAAAAATAAAGAAAGTTCATCATTAGCTACCCATCCCTCTAATCATTGCGATATTACATATAATTAGCTAACGCAGGATTTATATGTGAGTGTTTATATTGGAGCAAAATCAAAAGATCAAAAGTCAACCATCCTGCTCATATTTCCCTACACTTTTTTTTCTATTCTAACTTGAACTCAACTTTTTAAGATTTCCCTCCTAATTTCCTATTCAGGTTTCGCATTAGCCCTTTCAAATCCATGCTCCCGTGAAGTTAGCAGAGTTGACAAGCTTCTGCGGAGAATTATTATGGTTGAAATATTCGGCAAACCTTACAGCCCTCCTTGCATATGCCACATACGTAAATACCTATATAGCTTTCACTCCTTACAACTTGACAAGTTCCTACTTCCTCCTCAAAAGACGTCAAGCTAGATGAAAACCTTTAATACTTAATATTCCAAAATAATTTCTCTAATGCAGTCCCTTTCCCCATCTAGACCCCTCACATTTCACTTTAATTTTTTCCCTGGTATAGTTTTAAGATTGAAGAAAGAAAAACTTTCTTTGTCGTAGTCAGAGCAGCTCAATCTCAATCCATTATTCCAAACACGATCCTATTTAGGGAAGTGGGTGAAAGTATTCAGCAAGTGAGCTGGAGAGTGAATCAGCCTCAAATCTGCCAAAAAAAGTAAGCTTTGGTGTGGCACAGCATTTAAATTTTTATCCAATGTTACTTTTACCCAGAATATATATTTTTTCTGGAAGCCATCACTCCATAAGAATGAAATTGTTGGAAAAAATGCTTTCTTATCTTGGAATTGAATGCGATTAAGTTCTCATGACGTGACATGACAGGGCTGGCCTACTTTCCCCGATACATATATGAAAGGGGATGTATGCTCCCTATCTAATTTTTAATGCTAAGCTTAACTTTCTTTAGGCTTGTGAAAGTCGGTTACAATGCGGGAGGGAAAGACACACTCCATTCATCTTTCTTTTCCCCCCAGTGTTAAAAGCTAATCTTGGGAAGAACAAGAAGGAAAGATTTTTTCACAAGAAAAAATTCATTCTTTACCTACATGCACGATCTCTTTCAGAGGAAACATCATTTGGAAAAAGCCACCGCACAAATACCCTCACTTTCAAAGGAAAAACATTTTTTTGGGGGAGGAACCAAATCTTTATCTTTCTACCTGGAGTTGACGAACTGATGTGTCTTATCGAAGCTGAGCAAGAAGGATTTACATTTCATATTTCACAAAAGTTTTAAACATTTTTTGCGTATGCCTATATTTTATACAAGTCATATTGTCATCAAAGTTCATAAGCATGGGGGCCTGAGTAAATATGATAACTTTCTTTTTGTTTGTGACAGTATCTCATTTCTTTCTCTAGTCAAAGATTTCCAAACTTTCAGATAAACTTGACTGTCTCACATGATCATCACAGGGAAAGTGTCAACGACATTTGAAGAATTATTTGCAAATTATGAGATGTTTGCTCATTCCAAACATTAACAATTCAATGTTAAGTCTAAGACGGCAAGAGCATTGGTGAAAAATGAAATTAAGTATTGTTATCGTTTTCCTCTCCACAATCCTCATTTAAGTTTTATATAAATTGTTAAGTTTTGATGCTGAGGGGACTGCAAAGGAAAGAGTGAGACGTATTTATCATGATATAATGAGGAGAGGTGAAGGGCACCACTTCACCATTTTACATGAGGTGGTGTCTGTTGGCTGTCGCTGTCTGGGAATTGTACATTCTAAATCTTGGATGATGTTGATGTTGGTGAATCTCACTTCTCGGAATAAATCTTAATGAATCAGTCAGTCTCACCTTGCTTTGCTTAAACTTATACAATCTATGCATTTTCCATGAAGATTGTCTCACCCCCGTTAGTCTCTAGCTTGGGCTTATCGATGCTGGGATAAACCGGTGAAATTTTGGTAACCGGCGCTTCCCATGAAATGTGACACTGTTGACATTGATATGACAAGATGGGACTGATGGGAGCATACCAACCAACCAGCACAACACAACACACATCATTCCAAACACGCAGTCATCTACATTTTATCAGGCTTTCTCCCCCACAGTAAAAGTATAATCATGAGTACACGATTTTAACTTTGGGCTCGTCAGGAACCGAGAACCGAGTGAAAGTGCTTTCCTTACTTAATATTCTCAATACATTACGGATAGCTAAGGTTAGCTCAGCCCTCAACTCAGACAATGATCATGACGGAAGGGGTTGCTCAACAACAACATTATTCCTAGTTTCAGCCGGTAATCACACTTTCTCATGCATATTCCAACCTGCCACATCCTGACGTATATGATCATCATCTCATCTCCATCCCCTTCTCAGAATCCTACCAAAGTCATAAAAAACTTATGGATATTCTCTGAATCATCCATCCAGCCTGCCTCATCCTCCGTATCAATTTTTTTTTCACTATGCGGAAATGCTCGTTGTAAATTTATATTCAAAACTGCGTACACCACTTTCTCTTCCCTCATCCAGTCAGAGCCCATTTCATGTGAAATTCATACCAACATCCATCCTCATTTGATCATCATATCATGATGATCCTCCTCGTCATGATGACTATGATGAGAAGAGAGACATGTGAAGTGAAAGCAATTCTAAACTGAAACCTAAAACGAAAAGGAAAACTATTCCATGCTTTACTCTTCTCCCTGCCTCATGTCATCTGCCTACATATATTGAGAAGTTGAAGGTAATAAAGTGCGTAGTATCCCTCTGTAATCAACTCTCTTATGCATAAACATGCATAGTTCAAGTTATGAAATGCATTCCACATCAATTTCCCACCCGTCACGCTATAAACCCATAGTCATAATCATTTCGCGTATGTAAAGCCATATCGCTTTTTATGCACTCATGTCAGGCAAGGTAGAATGCATGAAATTTTTTTTCCTGTATCCCCGTTTTTTCTGTTCCACCGGTGGGGACTCGACTGCTGGTCCTGGTGAGAGTTGATATGCTTTGTTGTGTGTGGTTATTAAACCGCAGTCACAACCGTCATCATCATTATCATCAGGGAAAGCATATCCCTTTTTGGGAAACTGCTTACCTTACGGCAATTTAAAGTTTTTACCTTGATGATTATGATGATGGGACTCATTTTCTGTATGCTTATATTCCCATGTAAAAACCGTTGGATCATGCAAGGCCACTAAATATTTTTGGGCGTGTTACCACAAAAATTACATTTGATCTCTGTTTGGCTGAATTAGCATATGGATGATATTCAAATAGCAATGAATGCGCCATTTTCCCCCTTCCTGGAAGAAAATAGTTTTGGGGGGAAAATTGTATAAAGTTTACAACATATTTTTTTTCTTGCAACTTCAAAAACATAAATATATGCTGTTTCCAAGCTTTGACTATATAGGGAATGGAATTTCGGATTTGCCCAACTATACATTTTTAGAATGCTGATTCAACCAAGTAAATAATCGCAACTCACGACCACCCCACCGATTTGAATTTTTTCAAAGGGCTGGATTTTCACATGAAAAATTACACACTGAATCCGAGGAAATCCTGGAACAAGGGACGTGATAAGCCTAGTTGATGTAAACGAAAGCAGGATCATGTCAAAATCAGACCCGTTTTCCATTGTCGGATCAGCAGGAACGTTTCCGGAATGCTGGAAATGATGTTAACATACATGACTATAAATAAAGGGCTAAATCAGATTCTGCGGACTTGCTTCACTCATCATATTACTTGAATTTAAAACAAACTTTATTTTTCCACAAGCTTATAAAATATTTTAATCATCTCATTTAGGAAAGCATTAAATTTCAAATCAATCAAATTAAAACATTTCAATGAGCATATTTCCTCTCTGATCATTCGCATCTGAGACGCCATTTTTCTCATTTTCCAGAAGGGGCTGGATAAAAAAGCACAAGTTTGTCTTATTTGATACACCCCCACCACATCATCTATTATTCCGGTCCACTCGTAAACGGTCACATAAAACAAAGTTTGGCCCGTAAAAATGGGACTACTGCTCCTTGCTCATATTTTCTTTAATATTACTTTTCTCCCCTATTCCAACTTTATAGTCGTATTTTTTAAAGGATGATAAGTTTTCACGGAATTCCCGATAGCGTAAAAAACGAATTTTCCCCTCCTTTTCCCTGGGAAAGAACTAAGCCGTTGAACTGTGGAGCTCTCAGACAGAGGCAAGTTTTTATTCCAGACTTTTTTTTACTATCCTAACAAAAAAAACTCGGTATAGTTGTGAGTAATGAACGTTTAAAAAAGTAAGAGAAAAAATATGTTTACATCTGCTGACTTCTTTCTTTTTCACATTTTTTTAACATTCCCAAAGTTTTTTTTTCACTTTTTAAAGGAATTCCTCCAATTTCACCTAGACATAGGAGGAAAGGCCCTTCCAAAGAAAGGAATATATGTACAAGGTGTGGTCCTCCCATATATAAATATTTCCTAATTCCCTCTGGGCTGACAAACTTTTCAAACAATTTCCCTTTTCTCTTCGGAGAAGAGAAAATCGACAGTCATCGCATCGCAAATTTAACAACGCATTATGTAAACCATCATGAAATACTTTTCTTTCTTCTGTTTTTTCAACTACTCTGGAATCAGTGAGTGAAAGTGTGGTTGGTTGCTGATGATGGTGGCGCTCAGCATATGTACATTTTATACATTTGTAGATAAATGATAGAAACCGTATAGAATCCTACAAATATGACCTGGCTAAAACGAGCCCCAATTCCCAAGCTGATCGTGAAAAAAACAAGTTTTCACTTTTCTATCTCTTTATTACACAGAGAATACTTTTGCATGAGCCATTCTCAACTGGAAAGCCAAATAGTGAAAAAAAATCGTAAATAACGAGAGAAACTAAACATTTTTTCTCCATCTTTTTTAAAATTACAACCGGTCCATCCATACATCAAATACACATGTAACTAGATAGATTTTGCTAGCTTTTTCTACTTATTTACTCAGCCAATTTCACTTCCCCCAACTGACAGACAGATCGACGTTGGGAAAATTGCGAAAAAAGTCTGAACTCTGTAGCCTCCACAGACATTGAAAGTTGACTTGGGAGTAAATTGTAGCAAAAACGGGGGACTCCTTACAAGTGCTTATCAAGTAGGCGCTGAACTCCAGAAAAAAAAGTTTTTCAAGTCTTTTTTAAAAAGCTGAGAGGAACCTTCCCATATTAACTGGAATTTGCTTTGGCAATCACACGCACGCACACCCTGACTTTCAGCCTTTGCTGGGTGGCTGGCAAGTGAATACGGTACACTTACCGAAGAAAAGTCACTTGGGGTTCCCTTCTGTATATTTTTGCATGCTCCATCCCCCTCAACATCGTTCATTTACCATATGCCTACATGTTCTCTTTTTTCCTTGTAGGACTTCTACCCGCAAAAAAACATTCTGAATAAAATATGCCTTTTTGTTTTAAACATATTTTGTTTCTTCTTTCTCCACATTAAAAACGCTTCCAACCACAGCACACCATGTCTATTCTTTTCTTATCATTACCGTTTTTAAAGACTTTTCCCCGTCCCCTCCACATTGTGCCGGATGAAAAATGAGCTGAAGGATAAACTCTCTAGTAATTTATATCCATCGCGGAAAGTCTCTACCACCTAAGCGTGTACAAGTTCATTACCACCATTTTCGATTCAATTACCCAGCCATTACTCTTCCATCATGATGGGGATGATGGCCCATGGAACTGCAATCCAGCTCATATGTAGCCCATTTTATGGTAGAAAACTATTTTTTTTAAATTCTTCCGGATTCCTTTTTCCTCAGGATGTTAGATAAAATTATTCCAACCAGAAAATGCATAACATGACCCCATATATTATTCACAAATCCCGCTTCATCTTCCACTTTCTCGCAACGTGAAGAAATCAAGGCGGAAAAAGCTTTACTGGATCAACATCAACAATGTACGTGGCCATGTTGAGCAGATGAGAAAGTGAAAGTTTAGATACCTAAAAAGTTTAGAGTGAGTAGTGCCTTAATGAGGGAGAACATAAGCTGTATTTTCATTCCTTCTAGCTATAGGCTTCATTCCATGCTAGTTCTTTTTGTAACTTTGATGACTGTGATGAATGAGTAAAAGAATGAGATTTTTTACAACTTTCACCAGCTCAGCTCTATATGCATAACGATTTTTTTATCAGTCCTTAGTTCATATATAGCTATTTTGTAAGCTGTCTTCATTGCTCCTGCTAAACGTATTAAGTTCCCATTCTCAAAGACTTTCTCCAAAAAAATTTCAAGGGAAAAATTCTTCAGGCTGTTTCCTCCTTCTATTCACGGGAGTTAGCTTCTCTTCTCTTAGTTGAATTCTTACGATGAATTTTATTATATATTCATGCATTGGATTGCAACAGTGGTCGTGAGTGTGTATGGAAGCCAGAGCAGCATGATGAGACGATCCAGCATCTGCTTTATATTCAGGGAAAAAATCCTCACTTTTTTAGCATCTTCCCAAGCCATGCCACAGGCTAGAAAAGCGCTTGGGAAGAAGAATTTACTTTGCCCGAGTTCAAATCTACTTGGATGAAACATGGGAAATGTAGTTAGCAGCGAAAGTACTAAAAATGCTAAAGACATGCTGACAACTATTACTGTTGAGACTGTGAAAAGAAGTAAAAAACAGAGTTTTTTTACTTTCTCTTCTGTCTCTCCGCTAACTTGCCAAGATGTAAAAGAAAAAAGTCTCCCCTTTCTTCGGGAAATTACGAGTTTAAGAATGAAAAAGAAAGTTGGACTGTCACATAAAATCCTAGAGTGGGGTAAACTGTCGAATGGAATGATCTGATGAAAGGAGCTGTGCTGTGCTGTTGCTAGTAACAAAAATGAACCTACTTTTTTTTAGAAGAGAAAGCACTGAATCAAAAACAAATGCTGAGAAAGGCTTGCTTGATTTTGGGTGCTGCTGGTCATCCAACTCTCCATAAGAAAGTGCCATCAAGGCAAACTGTCTCTGAGGCAGTGAAAGTAAAAGTTTTCTTCTTCTCAGGATGGAAATGTACAACGAGTGGAAGAAAGTCAGAGAGGGAGCCCGGAGGAAAGCAGTTACAGTATTAAATGGTGACGACAGGGAAGTTTTGTTGGTTGAATGTGACAGGCAGTAGCAGTGGCAGTGGTGGTAACGGCAACTGGTACTCGTCCCTTTTCTGGCTTTATATTCTTTTAGCAGGTTTTGGACTGCTATTGAGAATACTGTTGATGATGATGTCTCTTTTTTCTGGATTTTTTTGTAAGTAATAGTCCACCATCCCATTCCAGTCATTCATTCTCATTTCTGTCCTCCTCAAGTCACCCGCATGCCATATTATGGGGAATTTTTTACAGAAAAATGGCAGAGCTTTCTCTTTGGTGAAACAATATGAATGGTATAGATATAGCCAGAGGAAAGTTACTTTAGGATTTTTTTTTTGCAAAAAACGTCAGATTCAAATTTACTCAGTATTTACTGTTCAACTAGCCATGTCTGCAAATAATAGTCATGGATCATCGTCGTTTCCTCTTTTTCAAAAATTTTTAGTTAAATATGCGTTAAATGTGTTACGGGTAGTTAAGTTAAAAGCTGAAATTGTGAGTTTAAAAAAGTTGAGGATATGCTGGTGCGGAAATTTTATCAAATGTAGTTTGCTCACATATCCCATTCACCTAAAAGTTTTCAAACGCAGTGAAAGATGAAGCAATCAAAATCAGTGGAGGCTAGTCTACGCCCACTGTTTAGTTTCCTTTGACTTTATAGCTGATGCTGACGCCAGCACTAACCCCATCTGTATGTGTCGTTAAGTCAGCTTTTAAGGGCACGTTCACTGGAATATTTATTCGTGCGTTATCCAACTCGTTAAAAAAGTTTTTTTTTTAAACTTGAGCTTGTTTTTCTTTTTCCAGCCCACTTTTAAATTCTATCCTGTTGATAATGCCAAGCGTATTATTTGCCAGTTGTCAGATAACTATCTCTGCTAGTTTTGATGATGTTGACAACTGACGATACACTACGATGACAATACATATGGAGAATTGTATAAACCTACTTCACAACAGATGTAGCAAACAAAACTTGCGATATTTTTTTCAAACATCTCGATTAAAAAATCGGCTATGCTCATTAGTTGTGATATAAAATAACATTCAATTTCGTCAACTTCCATTTATCTTTACTTAGCAAAGTTTGAAGTCTGAGCTTAACAATACCAATTACTAGCATAATGTAGCTCCATAGCCATAAGCATCCGGACACACAGACAGACGGATCAGATCGACGTAAAGAGCTTGCAGTGAAAGTTAATAAAAGGGACGATTCCCTTCCAAACTGTATTTATTCTAGTTTCCTTTTAAGAAAAGTTGCTTATTGTTCCGTTTTGTTGTGCAAGTTGAAGTTTCTCCTTTTAAATACATTATTACGAGCAGAGCTCCAGGTTCCAGCACATGACTTCATCTTCCATCCAACTGACACTTTTTTATTCTTCCTTCCTTCTCCCGTAAGTCAACTTTGTCCCTTTCTTTTGCAACAGAGCTGAGACAGTGAGATCTGAGAGCTATAGTTTTAGGTACTTTATAACATAAATAGTTTAAACTGATATAATTCAAAAAAGCTAGAAACATTTTTATGTCCCTCTTTATGGAGATTTCTTCCCCTTTTCCCCATCCTCACAAAATGTTTCCTTAATACAGTTGCAAATGTGAGACAATAAATGTGTAATGGGTTTGGGCACCATATCACCCAAAAAATGAAGTAACATGAGGAGGAGCCAGCATCATTTTGTATATATGTTTGTGACAATAACAGAGCAAAACAAATGGAGGACGGGAGCACAGTAAAAAATAATATTTATTTATATCGGCTGATGGGATTCCAGCTATTTCCCCCGTTTTAGTGGCTTGACACGAGAAGAAAGTTTCTAGGAGCTGTTTTAACTTTAAAAACGAAAGAAAGTGATGTGATATGATATGGAATCCTCCTGCTATACCCATATCCATATATTGTTAAGGCTGGGAGAAAGCAAGAAACAAAAACAAATGTGTTTAAAGCTTTCTCTTTTCTCCATTGTCTATCTATAGTTGGCTGAGGAGGGAAAGTTAGCTACTTCGTGTCATGTTGTTATGCTGTTGTTATCGCTGGGAAAAGATGAAAATAACAACTGGAATCCTTTTCTCTACATCATCTGTCTCGATGTTCATAGTAAAAATTATGGAAGGTATAAAAAGAGTGATGGAGCGTAGTAAAAGTTATCATCATCATTTTCGGATCGCTCGTCTGCTCGGAGAAGAATATTTTGCTGTTCGTTTTTTACGATGATGCCGAAAATACAACTTGTGGTGAAGGTGAACTCCTTTTTTGGAGCTCACTCTTTTTTCTGGAATTCGTATCGGCATCATCATCTGAATAACGAAAAGCTGATGATAAGTTATATTTCTACACGTTTGGATTGGTATTGATTGGACTTTCCCGTATGGTTTCCCAAATGGGCATATGTATAGCGGTTCGCTGTTTCGGGCATTCCCTTAAAAATAAAATTATAAAGGGAAGATGAAATACGACGGTAGAAAAGTGAGCAGGCATGCTCTTGGTCTTGAGTCTTGGAATAAAATGAGATGTTGAGAAAAGGGTTGTATTTGATTAGTCAAGAGCGGAGAGGAAGTAACACGATATCCAACTAATTCATTGCAAGTTAATGCAACAAAAATGACTGAAAGGAAGTCAGTGAGCCGGAAAGGGAGATGTGCGCTTGGCATCCGGGAAGTGCGTATCGTATTCGTATAGCCACATCCAACTCCAAGGAATACCCCAAGATTAAGGCCTCTGCGTCCCAATAGGGATTTCTTGCGTTTCCCTTTATCTCTTGATGATAATGTTGATGCAGGCTTATTTGAAGGAGAAAGCAAGACGGGGAGTAGCAAGCTAGTTATTTTTAGAAGGAAAGAATTGGGGCTCCTTTGAGGAAAACAGAAGATCGGATAGTTTTTCTATTTTCCCTCAACTTTCACTCTTGTCTCTCGATTTTTACTCTGTCTGGGTTCCTACAAGGGTAAGGGCATTAGTAAAGGGATATTTTTTGAGGATCCGTTGCGGACCAGTATTGGATTGTTCTAGTCCGGACAGTGAAAGCATTATAGGATTGAGCCAAGAGTGAAATAGGAACATATCCAGCGTGTCTGGATGTTTCAGATAACTATACAGAGGCATACGTACAGCAGGATGAAAGTGTGAGTGAAGGTCTATCTATCTGGTAGTGGCTCTGTCCGTTAAACATCTACAAAACTGGATGGAAAGGGAAGAGAAGGGAATGCGTTCAACTTGATGAATCCAGTTTATTACAAGGAAATCCGTAGAAAGGATTTTCGCTCGTTGCTTTTGTACTCTTGGATTGGATGGTTTGCCGTTAGCGGCCGTCCGCCGATTTATTGCTGCGGAAAAGGGAAGTCGCTTGTATTGCAGAAAATCATGATGGTTCATCTATAAATAATGGAGGGGCTGAAGTGAATGCAAGACATTTAGAAAAGTAGTTTAAAATAATTTAACAGATAACTTTTTAAATATTTCTTCTTTCTTCTGACGTTTTCGGAGCTATTTACCGTTCATTTAACAACCTAGTTGTTCCAATATATATTTCTCTCCGTCCATACATAGGCTACCTGCTTGAAATGTTATTTATGGATTGACTTACGCAATTTATTGACTTAATTATCAGCACACATTGATTGAGTTAAGGTATAGCAATCCCCTTTTGTTATGCTTGGATGATTGATGACGATAAAATAATTGCATGTGGGTCCCGGCACGGATGAAACAATAGATGCATTCCCCATGGATAAATTAGGTATGCTTATAGCTTGAAGGGAAAGTCGAAAACTGAAAGCTATTCTTTCACTGCTATCATTTTATCTACCAAAATAGAACAAATACGAGCTGACAAAGTTCCGGCCCTTTGTACTTTTCAGTTGAGTAGCTTGTGCGCTTGTGTGTTCTGAAAATATAGAGAAATGAAAGGATAATAGAAAAAATGGGTATGGAATAAAAAACAAAATAGGAACTTCTGAGGAGTAGCATATAAGTATCAAAGGAACTACAATCTGGAAAAAAAATCATTGAAGCAACAAAATGTAAATAAAGTGATGAAAAACGGGTAAGCACGTCTACCTACATACCTGTGGAGAAATAGAGATAGAGAGATATTCACTCGAAACTCATTTCAGCAGCGAACAACTTATTTTCCAGAGAAAGATATGAACTGGAAAGTAATGGGAATGAGGATGATGCTTTGCTTCAGCTGGAGCAAATGTAATCCTTTGATTTTGACGAACCACTCCAATCCATCCAAGCTTGAGACTGATCTTCCGAAACACTCTGTTCTCCCTTGTCGAGTCTTCATCCGCACATTTGTATGATCAAAAGGAGGAAACAGTTCACTACACATTTATCCTCGCAGTGAAATCCGTGGAGGGGGGGAAAGATGGTTCAAAAGGAAAGTAAAAACTCGGGATAAGGATTATTTTATCCTCCTCTCTGTTCTTTGGGGAAGAGATCAAAAATGCTCGATTCCTCATATGTTCCTTTGTGTACGGACTAGATTTTCTACACATGAGCGTGCCATAAATTGGCTAATCTGTAAAATAGATAAAGTCAAGTAAATAAAAATGCGGTTCTTAGTCAAAACTGAGAATATACCCATAATCCAACTGCACCCTCAACATTGACATTTAATCGGAATTCCTGCATCATATCTTTTACACAGCATTACCAACAAAAAGTAGCAAACTAATCCCATTTATAAAGTCACGTTGTTTGTGGCTGATGAAGGGATTGTTCATTTGTTTAGAATGAAAGGTAAAGCCAAGTGAGTGAACTGCTACTTTTATTAGTTTCTCGCGTGCGATATGCCTTTTGTTCCGACTAGAAATGAACTGAGCAACCGACAGATTGATGAAGTTTACTTGATGGAGGTTATACTTAGGTTGTTTTACGGTCGAAAAAAATTTGAAAATTCGTAGCCGTTGAAGAAATAAAGATGTAGCCCATCTTTCAACTTGTCCGAATTATAACCCAAACTTATCTATGGCCAAAAATCCAATGTAGAACAGACAGACGGACAAGCGGTCAATCAAACTCAATCAAACTTCAGGTGGCGTTTGTTTTGTTTTTTTGGAGTAATGTCTTCATTGAATGGGATAACCACAGGAAGTTTACATCGTTAGTTGAGGTTTAAGGCTTTAATTTAGACACATAAATAATTTCGTCCTGGTGTAAGTATGTTTCGGTATGTAGATACGTGAGTTTTTTACGATTAACCGGACGCCTAATATAAAATGGAAATTATTTTTTATCCAAGCGTTATTTTTCCCAGCACGAAATGCCAGTTAAATATGCTGCATACATATATTATACTCTTGAAATTACGAGTTTGCTCACACAGGAAACATATTAGGGTTATAACTGTATCACACGAAAAATACGTGCTCCTCATATTTAACCAGAGTGGAAAATCATTTTTTAATCCAGGACATCAAGCTAATGGTGTTAATTGTTATTTCATTCATATCTGCGATATGAGCAGTGCTCTGACGATGAAATGGTGACAATTATGATGAGGACAATATGAATGTAAAAATGAAACCACTTGACTTGAGTGAAGCTAGCACAGGCTCGTACATTGATTTAATTATGATTATACCAGTTTTAAATTACTTCCAAGTAGGTACTTGCATTTTGCCCAACCAAAGTTTGCTCCTTTGCTCAATATTTGCATGACTACTTGCAAATTAAACCAGCATGTTAGTCAGTCATCTTGTCATGCATCGCGTCCCATGCACTGTTAGGTACTGTGGCTGTGAATATAATTTTTTTAATAGCCACGCTGAACCTTTTGATGACCTTAAAAATGACTAAAGCACAACAGCTGCATTCAGGACGGAGCAAAAAACATTCTCAACAACTTGTGCAAATATCAAGCTGGAATGAAGATTGCAATGTAAACAACTTGAGAAGCCAGGCCTTGATGTTCTTAAAAGAAATGTTGAATTAGTCAACTTCTTTTAATTTGCAAAAAAGCATCAACATGTAATCAAGCTGTATTATTTGCCTCACATTGAGCCACCTCGCATCTATGTCAACATTTCCAAGAAATTTCTGGAAGTAGAAGGCAAAAAATATTTACATGGCCAAGTCCAATATCCCTACCAAGGTGACCCAGACTAGACAGATTTTCCTTCTGCATTACCATTTTCTCACCATAAAAGAATATAGCTGCGTTACAATAATAAAATACCTTAATTAAATGTTATCCAACCATGTTCAGCGTTAAAAAGGAGGTTTTCTCTTGTAGTTTTTTAAAATGAAAAACGTTTAAAAGTTTAGACGTTAATTATTATTTTTTTTGCATCAATACCGCTCTTTTATTAGCTGCTGCAATGAGCTTTTTATTATTATTTATGGAGATTTTATCGCATGCGCTGAGCTAATGCTCGTTTGGATGGGAACCACAAACCGGTTCAGTGGGCTACACTCTCAGGAAGGTAGAGAGACAACTGCTATGTTGAATTGAAGAGTGGTACAAAAAAAATACCTCATGGCTCATATCTCATCTCTTGTGTAGATTAGAATGGTTATGTCCGAGATCCGGAGTCGGAATATTAGGTTCATTGTGCGAGTAAAATCAAAATAGCCAAACACGTATGCATAATATGTATGTTGAAAAATGTGCAAAGATATTTATCAGTGTTGGCTGCTACACAGAAAGGAAATTAAACTTTTTTTCCACGGCTCCCAGCGAACGAAGAGGGGAGCTAATTATAGTGAAGATTTTGATGCAAATGATGACAAATGGTACCTGGCCAAACAGGCTTTTTATTATCGCTTCGCAAATTTTATGATGTTGGCTACTTGGCTAAATTAGCTGGTTCCCTTTGCAGAACTGACGTAAGAAGATTGTGTCATCGTCGATGCTCTAAACCTGATTAAGATTTTGATTACTCATCATCTCAGCCTCTGCTGTTTGTGTAGCTCTTGTGAGCTGGTAAAGATGAGGAATGAAAAAAGAGTGACGCTGTTTGCGCAGGAACGTGAAGCTGCAAATTTTATAAAAGGCTGGAGAACCTGTTGAGTGGGGCATCAGTCACCGAGAACATTTCACGATTCAAGGATCTCCTGTTCGTTAAGCATCATGTTTAAAATTTTGGTATTCAGCTTGCTGGTTGCTGTCTGTTGGTCAGCTCCTCAGCAGTCCTCATCGACGACGACGACCACTACGCCGGTTTTAGTACAAAATCACATATATTTCGTCGTGTCTGCAAAGTAAGTAAAAATGCTCATATTTGTTGTCCGTCAGAATTGTAAAGAATGTTGTTATTACAATTAACTGATTGTCTAATTAGAGGAATCAACGGCGCAGCCTCAGACAATGACGGAGTGGCAGATCCCTTCGTCAAAGTATTTTTGGGAACTGAGCCCGCCGACGGAAATCAAACAGAGTCTGCCTTAGAGCCTCTCGAAATCTCGGAGACCATCGAGAATGAGAATAATCCCAGTTGGAATAAAGTATTTAAAGTGAGACATATCCAGGGAAGCAAGCAACTGCTGTATTTGGAAGTCAGAGATCACGACCCCGTCAATCCAGATGATGTCATTGGGGATGCCTACATCAAGCTTGACGACTTTGTTAATCAAGGCTCATACACGAAGGTGTTGGAAAAGGCAAAGTCCGGCTCGGTCACCGTCACAAGGACAACACCGATTTACTTTGATCTGACTCTGAAGGACGTTCCAGCGAAAGATGAGTTTGGAGGGGCGAGCGATCCCTATGTAAAATGTTATTTCCGAGTGGGTCAGGAGGGAAGGGACTTTAAATTCCACTCAACCGAGACAGTTGACAATGCACAGACTGCTTCTTGGGAGCATATCGCCTTTGAAAATTATCAAAGGGGAACTAATCAGGTAGGAATCAAGTCAATACTGAAGATTATGATGTAAAAGGAGGAATCCATGCATATTCAAGAACTTTGCTAATAAAACATGCTCCATTGTGTGATTGATATTAGATCCTCCACTTCCGCGTAAAAGACGAGGACACAATTACCGGCGATGATGATCTCGGGGAAGCCTTCCTGGAAGTTGACTCTTTCATTAATGGAAGGAAAGATGCCAAATTCACCATTTTGGACAATGCTACTTTGACTGTTTCATTAAATAGGAATTTGTAAATAATTTCTACTTTTCAATTCATTTTTAATAGGCAAAAATAAAGAGTGCACTGTTTGCAAAAATAAAAAATAAATTGCGAGAGATGAAACATATCTACATAATTAAAATTGGTAATAATCTATCATCGATAGAATGATAACTCCAGTTTAATTAACTTAACAAGCGTAATAGACATGCTTAAAGCGACCTGTTTAATTTCAAGGTGTCATTAATTTTGAATTTGAATTTGCCATATTTATTATCAGGACAAAGTACATAACATGTGATAACATATTGTTTTCGAAATATCGAAATTATGTCAATTTCCATCAAGTATTTTCATGACATCTGTGCATGTTTTGAAACCGGCTAAATCCAGTTTCAAATACCCAATTTGTACATCATGCAGTTCGCACAAGTTCAATTCAATTTGTCTCACAATTACCGAAACTGGCCTTGTTAATAATGATTTCAGACCAAATTGACGCCAGTTTAAAATCTAAACTACTCGTACACAGTACAGTGCTGTCATATCTCAATTATTATACCAATAAGCCACATATCTTTTCTCACATTAGTACTGGGACTAAAGTCTACTAAATAAGTACAAGCAATAACTGTTATTAATGTGAAAAATAGTAAAACTCCTCGACCATGCAGGTATCATGCGTTTGAGAATTTCGGAAAGCCACAGATATCCAGCCAGATATAAAATTATAAAAAAATTACTGTCCATGCTATAAAAAAAATCGTGGTAGAATTACAATAATTCCATGCGTAATTTTCAATTCTCCACATAAAAATCGATTTTTAAAAACATTTTTCTTTCTTGTAATAAATATAAGCATAGAATATTTTATTTTATGGCGAAACTTGAATCGATAGCCATGACCAATAGTATAGTGTTGTATAGAAAACATGTTATGTATAAAATTGGCTCAGTTCTGATAAAAATCAACCTATCTTATTTTTACTTTACAATAGAGACTCTCAACAGAAAAGGTTAAAAATGTCGCATAACCATAGTCAATCCCGCATAGACTAGACCAAGGACATTCACTCCTTATTGTAAATTAGGCCGAGTTTGTTTACCGCGAACCGAAAGAATTTTTAAAAGTTCCTTAAATTAAATAAAATTTAATCAAATTCAAAATGATTCACATGAGAAATAGACGTGTTCACCCAGAGTCTAGTAAAAAGGGCTCTGTGGAGAAACAGCGCAAGCCTCTTCACTCCCTGACCATTTGGGATGCGGTGAAGCTCTTCTCAAAACTATTCAACTTTTGCAATTTCCCCTTCGTGTGGGACGAGCAGTTTGTTCTGCATTACAGTACCAATTCCACCAGTGTAATTGCATGGAAGCTGATGGTATTTTTGAGTGTATTCTTTTATGGATTTTTAATGACATCCGTTCTCGTAATCCGGGAAATATTTCTGGCAGAAAGGGAGATTTCCTTACTCCTCATTATTATTTTCATTGTGTCTGCATGCGCGAGTACGGTGACCTGGGCTCAGGTATTTATTAAGGAACTAGATGGAAACGAGTTTGCCTTTGGGTTCAATCAGATTTTGCGGGTGCAGAACGAAATTTTTAGAAGTAAGCTGACTGTTAAATTATCATAAATCACTTGGGCTTGTTTACTCTTAATTAATTAGCATTTTTTTGGTTAGCCTTCCGCCTACAAGCATTCGAGCTTATTGTGGAGCCCAAGCGGAGGTTCATGTATGACCTCCTTATCAGGAGTAACCTCTACCCAGCGATTGTCTGCACTCCTCCCGCAGCTTTTGTGATAACAATCGCGGTTATCTATTTTAATTTGGATTCGTTGCCGTACTATTTGAAGGACAACAATGTTTATTCTCAACCATGGCAGTCTGCAGACATGTTCTTTAAATTTGCATATTTGCTTATCTTATCGTACCGAGTGGTGATTGTCGGACTCCTTGCATATGAAGCCTCACGCTTCGCCCTTGAAAATCTCATGTTATCTATATTCCTCTATCAAATCTATGAATTTTATCTGACCTTCCTGTCCAAACTAAAGTCCCCAGTTTTGTACCTCCAATACTACGAAAAGCTGCAGATTTGTCATCGCTCAATTAGCCCATATATGAATCGCTTATATGCCATGATTCTTTGCTACAGTCAGATCTGTATTGTCGCCTTTCTCTGGCTAATCATTACGGGCTTAAATGTGACTCCCATTTTATTCTACGCTTGCTGTCCAATTTTTACCGCGTCGCTGTGTGGGATGATCTTGGTAATGGTGGACTTCTTGGGGGCAACAGTTTACCAGCGATCAATTTCATTAAAATCTTCGTGGGGCCATTTCTACTCGTCAGAGGAGGCACAGAGGAATACTACAGGGGGAAGGGGGATAAAATTGAGTATTCTTAGGAGGGAATGGGTGGCCAAAAGAGGGATATTCTTTACGTGCGGACCATACTTTAGAATTCAGCGGGGCACATTGCTTACCTTCCTGAACACAGTTTTGGCAAATTTGGGCACTGCAGTGCTGCTAGTTAAATTTGAATAAAAATAAAATGTTGTAAATCTAAAATGACAAATGTTTAAAAGAAATAAATTTTTAAAAAAATTGTCTATCGTGCGAAGAATTGAGAAACATGTCCCTTCTCTCTCATTGATTGATATTAAAAAAATCAATTTAAGGTTGTCGGTTGAAATGTTACTATTTGCAATATTCCTCTATCAAACGTATGACATTTTATTGGACTTCCTGTATCATGTTCACGTTGATTGACCTTATGGTACACACACGCGAGCGTTGAAACTTGTCAGGTTCTGGAAGACTCCTCAGAAGAAAGCTATTATGAGGGGGAAGTGGGTCCGGAAGTCTGTTGAGCGTGAAGGGCTGTCCCAAGCACCGATCATTTTCTGTTGTGGGAAATATTTCAAGTTGAGTAAGTAGACTGCCCTATTATAAGTTCTCTTGATTAATTTGGCAACTGTGAGCTAATTAATTACGTAATTGTTCATCATATTTCATAATGGGGAGACAATGGGTGGTGAAAATTAAAATCGCATATGGTCAGGCAACACAGTCGCGCTTAATTATTTCGCATTTTACACATTAAAAAGTCAATTAAAGTCGGGGTACATTGTAGCATTCCAAAAAAATCCAAACGGCTTATTTAAAAGTTTGAAAAGAATTTAATTTGATTTTTCAATGATATGATACGGCGGAAATGTTATTGAAGTTTATATACTTTGGAGAGTCCTTGAAATTAAAACTTTAAATTGCAAAAATAGATTTCCAAATGACCAGGCAAATGTTCAAATAAAAAATGGTCCATAAAAATCAAAATGTATTTCTTAATTTGTTGTACATTATTAAAATGAGAAAACATAGCTCGCTTAACTAATTCATATATTTTGATATAAGTTGTCAGAAAATATGTAACTATTGAAACTAGTGTAATCATATTAATGTTATTTGTATTATGAAGAGTGTAAGATATCCGGAAGTGCTAACTTTCAGAGGTCCACCAATTTTCAGTTAGTATAAGTTGTTCAGAAAACACACCACCTTTTTCTGATAATTTTCCTACTGACTGCGCCAATTATCAGAAAAAGGTGGTGTGTTTTCTGACAATAAATTTATGAAGAACAGCGTAGACGAGACGGTTATACTATAACGAACAATCTGGCTTTATTCAACTTCTACTCTCAACATCATCACACATTTACAAGATGTGGTTTATCTGACTACGGCTATTTCTGACCCTACAAGTACTTATCTCAACTTATCATCAAGATTGGGCTAAACCTCCAATCTTGGCTACACAAAAGATAACTATCATCAAGATTTGGCTTATCTTCAAATCTTGGCTACTCAAATGTGCGACAACTTATACTAACTGAAAATTGGTGGACCTCTGAAAGTTAGCACTTCCGGATATCTTACACTCTTCATAATAATACAAATAACATTAATATGATTACACTAGTTTTTTTTACATTTCATTGGAATTTATGCCACTACAATTTTGATACTTAAAATTTTGCAGCGAAGATAAGCGTTGTACCAAGTTGGCGCTTGCATGAGGGAAGATCAGGGAAGGGGATAAGAACCAAGAGACAAGAGATATTTCCCATAAAGAACCCATTATCAAATCATCATCCCCATCATCGGAAGGAGGATCAGCTGGGATAATTTTGTGACATTATGTCACTCTGCCCTTGTGGAATCAGGGAACGAGATGACTCTGAAGATGGAATCTTCTGTGAGGGTTGCAGCACATGGTATCACTGTAGTTGTGTTTCGTTGACCGAAGTGGACATTCAAGCGTGGAGTTCTAGCACTGATCCATGGATTTGTAACAAATGCGCCATAATAAGCTCAACTCAAACTACAACAATACCGGATGACACAGTAATTTGCCCAGCTTGTAATAAAACATACAAACGAAAAGGATTGAAGCAGCACTGGACCAAAAAACATCACGAACTCACTTTTACACCTCCAAGAGAGCTGACTTCCCAAATTCCTTCATCCGTATCTTTAGAAGTTTTGCTATCAAACTATAAAAAAAATATTAGGATTTTAAAAAGAATACCGAAAGGAGCAAGAAATTTTGCAGCGACAAAATTAAAAGCAGTTGTTGATTGTTGTGTGGAACTTAATGATCTGGAATCTTGGACGCAATTACTAACCTTTTCTTATGCTGCCTTACGTGTCCCAGCGAAATCAAACAAATCTTTGGGTAGTTTAGTTAAAAAGAACATACAATCTCTACACATCGACGTCTGTTCACACCTGGATAAACCTGCCACCACCATTTCAAGAAGAATAGAGTCCAAAGTTTCAGAAGGGGATATAAGAGGAGCAGTTAAACTTCTCTCATCAGAGGATACCTTAGCATCCGAAGACGACACTACTTTAAATACGTTAATGGCTAAACATCCTTCCCCATCAAGACCCTTAAATTTTCCTGATCCTCCTTCCGAAGACATTCATTCCTTTACAACTGATGAAGCAAACGTAAAACTAGCGATAAAATCCTTTCCCAATGGTTCTGCGGCAGGAATAGATGGTTTGCGTCCACAACATTTGAAAGATCTCATATGTGAG